>CAJQZJ010000248.1:2554226-2575781 GCA_907164525.1 Lophiomys imhausi | reverse complement strand
CTATCTATCTATCTATCTATCTATCTATCTATCTATCTATCTATCTAGTGTGTGTTCTAGTTGGTTTTTCTATTTCTGTGGTAAACACTGTGACCAAAGCAACTTGGAAAGGAAAGTGTCTATTTCATTTTATAGCTTACAGACCATCATGAAGAGGAGCCAAAGTAGGAAGTCAAGCACAGCAGGAACTGAAGCAGAAGCCATAGATGGAGGCTTCTTATTGACTTTGTACCCTATGACTTGTTCAGGCTGCTTTCCTATACAACCCAAGATCACTTGCCCAGGGGTGGCACCACCCACAGTGGGCTGAGTCATCCCACATGAATCTTTAATCAAGAAAATGCCTCCACAGACTTGGCAACAGGGCAATGTAATGGAGGTGTTTCTCATTTGAAGCTCCTTCTTCTCAGATGATGCCAGCTTGTCTCAAGTTAACAAAAATACTAACCAGAATTGTTTGTGTATGTGCATGTGTGTACATGTGCCCATAAATGTGTGCACACACACATACACCACACACACACACACACACACACACACACACACACACACACACACACACACACACGCTACAGCATGTATATAGAGGTCTGAGAACAACTCAGTGAAGCCAGTTTTCTCCTTCTACCATGCAGGTCTTGCATATATCAAAGTCAGGTAATCAGGCTTGGCAGCAAAATTTTTATAGCTGCTGAACTATCTTGCCAGCCCCCTCAGCTGCTTTGCTAGAGAATTGTAGCTGGAGCCACAGTGAGCAAATGAACGTGGAAGCCATTCTGATGATGCTCTTTTATGAATAGTCAGGGAAAAGAAATCTGAGGATAAGATCTGATATGAGTAATTTTCACGTGTCCTGAAACTATGAATAAGCATCTCTGGAAGCCAAATGCCCCTGGCTGAGGGAAAAGTAAGAGAACCCTGAGTGCAGTTCTGTAAGGAGATAGCTAGCCTGCTTATGCCACTGTGATCTGGACACATGAGTAAAAGCCTTGGAACTAGGCAGACTGTGGCCAAGAGCTAAAATGTTGCATGATTCATTTCTTCTGATTCTGCCATCCTGGTCCCAGGAAATGCACCCCATCCATTCCCAGCATGGCTCAAACAAGAGCTACTTGGAGTATCATGTCTCTGGCACAAGCATAGTCACAGTTCATCCTAAGATGATGCTTCACAGCAAGGCCAACATGCCAGAGCCTCCCCTCTTATTAGTTGGGAGGTAGCAGGATGAGGATGAGGCTGAGGCTATCGGCAATGATATGCTTTTTTCTCTGTTGGGTTGTTGGTAGCCGACCCAGACCAAATGGGGCTCAATGAGATCTGAGAAGAGAATGAGATCTTCCCACTTTTGCAGCACCCCTTGCCACAACAAGCTGGAAATGGAGAGTTTTGCATTTCTGAGAGTGCATGCTTAGGAGAGATGTAATATGTGTGCTGTGTGCTGAAATTGCTCAACATGCCAGCCCCTCAAACTGAATGGAACTGCCGACATTTCTCTAAATTACTAACACTCGCACTTGTCTTTTACCACATCCAGAGCATTGTACTTCCTGACACAAATCCTCAGGAATAGGTTTTGCAACTAATGGAAAGCTTTTCCAATCTAACATTTAAAAATCCTTCTTCATTAGGGAAACAACACCCTTCACAGTAGCCACCAACAATATAAAATACCTGGGGGTAACTCTAACCAAGCAAGTGAAAGACCTGTATGACAAGAACATCAAGTCCTTGAAGAAAGAAATTGAAGAGGACATCAGAAGATGGAAAGATCTCCCATGCTCATGGATAGGTAGGATCAACATAATAAAAATGGCCATCCTGCCAAAAGCAATATACAGATTCAATGCAATTCCTATCAAAATACCAACACAATTCTTTATAGACCTGGAAAAAATTCTAAACTTCATATGGATTAACAAAAAAACCCCAGAATATCTAAATCAACCTTAAAATAAAAAAAAAAAAAACACATCTGGAGGTATCACCATACCAGATTTCAAGCTGTACTACAGAGCAATAGTAATAAAAACAGCATGGTACTAGATAGAAACAGATCAGTGGATCAATGGAATCTAACTGAAGACCCAGAAATGAACCCATACACTTATGGTAACTTACTTTTTGACAAAGAAGCCAAAACCATACAATGGAAAAAAGACAGCATCTTCAACACATGATGCTGGTCTAATGGTATGTCGACATGTAGAAGAATGAAATTAGACCCATACTTATCACCTTGCACAAAACTTAAGTCCAAGTGGATCAAAGACCTTAGCATAAAGCCTGACACACTAAATCTAATAGAAGAGAAAGTGGGGGAAAAGCCTCGAACTCATTGGCACAGGAGACAACTTCCTGAACATAGCACCAATAGCTCAGGCTCTAAGACCAACAATCAAGGAATGGGGCCTCATGAAACTGAGAAGCTTCTGTAAGGCAAAGGACACTGTCATTCGAACAAAAAGACAACCTACAGGTTGGGAAAAGATCTTTACCAACCCCACTTCCAACAGAGGGCTAATATCCATAATTTATAAAGAACTCAAGAAATTAAACACCAAGAAACCAAATAATACAATGAAAAAAATGGTAAACAGAGCTAAACTGAGAATTCATAAAGGAGGAATCTCTAATGACAGTGAGACACTTAAAGAAATGCTCAACATCCTTAATCATCAGAAAAATGCAACTAAAGGTGACTCTGAGATTCCATCTCACACCTGTCAGAATGGCTAAGATCAAAAACTCAAATGACAACACATGCTGGCAAGGCTGTGGAGAAAGGGGAACACTCCTCCACTGTTGGTGGGAGGGTAAACTTGTATAACCACTATGGAGGTCAGTCTGGTGATATCTTAGAAAACTTGGAATAGCCCTACCTCAAGACCCAGCCATACCATTTCTGGGTATACACCCAAATGATTCCTCATCAAACCACAAGGACATATCCTCATCTATATTCATAGTAGCCTTATTTGTAATAGCTAGAAACTGGAAACAACCCAGATGTCCCTCAACCGATGAATGGCTAAAAAATATTATGGTACATTTACACAATGGAATACTACTCAGTTATCAGAAACAAGGAAATCATGCAATTTGCAGCCAAATGGATGGAAGCTCATCCTGAGTGAGCTAACCCAGACTCAGAAGGATGCACATGGCATCTACTCACTTATAATTGGATTTCAGCCATATGATACAAGATAACTATCCTACAACCAACACACCAAAAGGATCAGGGACATAGATTTTGTTACAACCTATTAATGGGACAATTTGCCCTAGGGGTGCTACCAATGTTGGCCCCCAGTGCAATAGGAAGCTCTTAGCTCTCATATGACTGTGGAACTGAGAGGGGCTAATATGTAGGGACACTCCACATCAGAGGAGTGGGATGGGTGGGAGAGGGAGGAGAGGGTGAGAGGATGGAACCGGGAGAGGTGGAAAGAGGGTACTGTGATGGAGATGTAACTTGAAGTAATAAATAAACAAAAAATAATAATAATAAATAAATAAAAATCCTTCAGCTTCTTCAGAGATCAACTCACTACCCTGTGCTTCCTTTTCTGATAAAATATACTCTGGGTTATACACACACACACACCCATACACACACACCAGACACACTCCCATACAGACAGCACACTAATACACACATTAACACACACAGACACACATTCACAGACATACACACACCCACAAACACTCACACACATGAATACCCAGGGAAAAGAAATCTGAGAATAAGATCTGATATGAGTAATTTTCATGTGGCCTGAAATTGTCACACACATACACACACACACACACACACACACACACACACACACACACACACACAAACACATTCACACACACGCTCACACACATATACTCACATACACTCAAACACATACATATTCACAGACAGTCACACACTTACACACATACACATAGACTCACACACACATGCATATACCCACTCACTCAGGAGGTTAGGGGGCTCTGGTTTTTATTCTTTGACAATATCAAGTTCCAGAAATTGAACAAGAAAAGAAAGCACTGCCTGCTATTCACAGGACCAGGAAGGCAAAAAGGCTCCCATTCCATCCTGAGCAGGGCTTCTATGTGCTTTTAAGTAAGGAATCAGCACGGGCCAGTTCTGGCAATCCAATAACCACTCAATTAAGCAATGACAATTTCAGGGACTGTTTGTGATCCCTCAGCCTGTCCTTCAGCTTGCCTTTTTCTGCTGCAAGAATTGGTGAGGTCTGCAAGGCTGCCTTAGCCCAGTGCTATACAATCATGCAGTCAAGATACAGATAGAATGCAGAGAGACACTGACTTAGTCCTGCTGTGCCTACAACAGAGATATAGAGTGAAGAAATTCAACCAATGAATCCAAGACCAGAAATGGGCAGAGTGCCCAAAAGGACTTGGAACTGGAAGTGTATAACCTCTATGGTGATCGCCTTTCACACTTAGATTTGAGAAGCACTGAACTGAAGTAACCTCCTAGCTTGGGAATTTCCAGATAGCCCGCCCATGAAAGCTATGCCAAGAACTTCTAAAAGGAAGAGCAGGCAAGGCCTGTGTCTTAGTTCATCTTCTGCTTTCACAAAATACACAGAGAGCAGATTGGCGAATTGCAGTTTTAGTCACTTCAGGAGGCTGCGAAATGCAAGGGAACAAGGCCTGTACCTTGTAAGGAAGGGGTTTGGCCTATTTGATTTCATAGTGAGAAAAACACAAGCGGTTACATGGTAAGAAAGGAAGCAAGAACAAGCAGAAGTGGGAAATTACTTCTATAATATCTTAAAGACGTGACCTAGTCCAGTGAGAATGTCCTGTGTTCTTTCATGAGAACGAAGCCACCTTGACTCAAATACCAGTTAAGGTTCTCATTAGTTTTCAACACTCTTGTTTCTGTGCCTCCTTTGCTCTTTCTATAAAAGATCTGTAAAGAGAACATCTAGTCATAGAACTCTTTGGAAGAGTCAATGAGAGATTGTATATCCGTTGTTCAGAAGTGGGACTGGAACTTTGGTTCTTACTCACAGGAAGGGAAGGTGCTAAAAGCCACCACTGGTGTTAGGTGGAAGGTGAAAGCCACTCACTTAGACCAGGGGGAAAGCCAGGTGGCAGGAAACCGGCCTGTCTAATACAAAGACCAGATGGAGTCTCTGGGCAAACATCATCCACACTGTGCTCACAGCCCAGTGAGCCTCTAAAGGACCAAGAAAGGGCCCTGCGGGAAGGGGGCAAGAAGCTGACTTTCTCAGCAGGAGTCAGACAGATAGACATTACTTCCTAGTGGGGAGGAGAGCTAGATGCTGTGCTTCCCTCACCCCTAGCAACCAGTCAGCCTCGGCCTCCCTTAATAAGAAGCTGCCCTCCCTCATCCTGATGTCTCAATCCCCCCTCCTGCTCCTTGCTCTCTGAGCTGTTGCCTTCATCACCACCATAGGGTCGCTGAACCTCCCTCACTTTCCTGGGAGAGCTGCCAGGAAGAAATGGCACAGCAGTAAGCGCCAATAATGCTAAACAATGAATTAATTACACTCCTTGCCTGTTTATCTGGAGCTCCTCGGGGTCATGGGTACGTGTGGTCACAGCAGACAAGTGTGAGATGCTGGGGACTGCATCCACTTTCCACTGCAGCACCCTCTGTGTCTCCCACCCCATCACACAAATTTTCTGAGCTCTGTTCCAGGCAGTAAGCCTGCCCCTCCCGCCAAGAGATATGGAAAGCTTTTTGTCATTTCTCTTTTCTCTTTCCTTGGGGATTTCATATTGAGACTGCTTATTTTCCCAACCCTGCTTGGAGGGCTGGGAGTGGCGGGAGTGGGGTGGAGGGGTCTCTTTCTTTCCAGGAGAGTGTCTGGCATGGGGTAACAGCTGGGCTGGTACTGCTCTAAGCCCACCTGGCCAGGCTGGGATGAAGCAAGGGCTGCTTCAGGCACCTACAAGTACTGACTTTTGAAAAGGGAGGCCAGCCTCAGAGAGGAAACTACTAATTAGGTCGCACATTCTGCTTCCTGCTGCCACTTTGCTTTCCACCCCAGAAAAGCTTGGCTGTGAGTCCAAGACCATCATCCCCTTCACTCAAATGCACATGTCTCCAGGCTTATGTCTGGTAGGCTTCTTCTGGCACTGGCGCGCAGTACTGACAGGACTCCATGAGGGACAGGAGCTGCCTACAGAGAAGGATAGCTTTGATAAAACTAGCTTAGAAAATGGAGAGCCAGTTTGTGTGTGTGTGTGTGGGGGGGGATGTCTGTGTGGTGTGTGCGCGTGTGAAAGAATACGTATGCACACCAGAGAGCAAGCTTACAGAGGCCAAAGCAGAACATCAGATGTCTTCCTCACTCTATTGTTCCTGGGGACAGGGTGTCTCACAGAATTGGACAAGCCTTTTTTCATATAGGCTTGCTGGCTAGACAGTTCTTGGTACCTGTCCATCTCCAGTTCCCCATTCTCGGGTGACAGGCATCCATGGCCAGGTTCATCTTTTTGTATGGGCTCTGACAGTTTGGACTCAGGTCCTCCTGCTTCCGGAGCTAGACTTCTTACCCACAGAGCCATCTCCAAAGCCCCCCTCCTGAGTTGCTTTTAAGAAGAAAGGTGAAAGCAGGTATGGTGGCAGGCACCTCTAATCCCAGCACTTGGGAGGCAGAGGCAGGTGGATCCCTGTGAGTTTGAGGTCAGCCTTGTCTATATAAAGGGAATTCAGGACAGCCAGGGCTATTACATAAAGAAGCCCTGTCTTGAAAAGCTGAAGAAGAGCAAGAAGTCAAGAAGAAGAAAGAGGAGGAGGAGGAGGGAGGAGGAGGGGGCAGGAGGAGGAGGAGGGCGACCCTGAATGAGCCCTAGATGTGGGACTTAGCAGGTTTAGTACTTTGGGCCTATTTTTTATTTCTACACTAGAGACCTTGGTGACTTGCTCCAAGTCACTTCTACACTCTGAGTCAGTTTCCTATGAGAAAAATGAATAGGTTGAATTTATCCTTTCTGTGCTTCAGAAAATGATTTCAAACTCATTGCAAACCGACGAAGAGTTCAGTTTACAACTATAAAAATAGTGTGTTTGACCCATTTCCTCCCACAAAATAAGCCCCCGAATGGTGCTGGAATCCCCAGTTTTCATTTGCCAAGGGGGTAGAGAGCAGAAACAGCAACAGACTTCTCTGCCTACAATCACGCAGAAGGCAACGCTTACTTTTGAAGGAAGCCTGGACACTACAAGGCTGACGGCAGCCCTGTTGCATAGGAAGCCCCCTGGCAAGTCTATAGTTACTGAGTAGATTGTGAGGCTACATTCCTCTTCCCTGGATCTCTGCATAACCTCTTCTCAACTGAGACGTTGGTTCTGTTTCTGTCAACCTCAGATCCCCTTCCATGACCCATAGCCAAACTGTATCCAAAAGGATCTGAAAGCTATCATTCAGTCCTTGCTATCTGTAGGAACCAGACAGCTGCTTTTCTCTGGTGTTTGAATTTCTGGGCCTCTTGTAGTGGAAGCTGTGATGTTCCAAGGGCCTTTTTACATACTCTCTCTGTCAGCTTTTGAGTCCCTCTCTGGGATATGCTCTCCTCTCAGCTGATAGGAGCTTTTTGTCCAAGCCCACACCTCCTCCATCTGGATGGGAGGCACTGCTAAAGCCCAGTTCCGTTGTTTGGGAGGGGGGGATCCTGCAGACACCTCAGCTCTTGAGTTCTCTGAGTTATCAGCTGAGGTCCCTGTCACAGCATCACACTCCAAGCTCTTTCCTCTGTCCCATCTTGCTGCCCAGATGTGGCTCTTGAGGGCCATTCTAACAAGTTTCTTGCATGCTAATCGCTGACTCAAGTTTTGCTTCACTGTAAACTCAGCATAAGACACCTCATTTCTTTTGGCTGCATCTTCGCACAAAGGAATTGTAGCTCAGAGGGTGGGGCATGTCTGAGAGCACCTTCCTTCCGGAATCCATACCACTTATTCAGGCACCTCCTGGCAAAGTCAAAAGGCAGACTTGTGGGCTCAGGTATGCATCAGCCCCTGTGCCACAGAAAGGGAGGGAGGGCCTGACTTTGAGTTCCATTCTTAAGTATTCACTTGGGCTTGCGAAACTCACAGAAACAGCAACACCCAGATAGAATCCCTGAACACAAACTCTTAAAGCTCTGGCCCTGGCCCAGGGACATCCACCCTGACTCTTCCGGCTTGACACCTCCTTCCTGGGTGTTTCAGGGAGGCCCTTGCATCACACACTTTGCCCTAGTAATCTTACATCATGGACTGTTACTATCCAGCTAGTGGTACTAGTATCTCCTGATGGGAGTTTGTAATACCTTCCCCATGTCCAACACTGAGAAAATGGTGGCCAGAGATTCTGCCATCAGAAAGGGCCTCTCACTGTTATTTCTCGCTACCATCTCCTGGCCAACATTAAAACAAAACATACCCAAGATAACCATGCAGCAAAATCTTGATGGGCCTCTAATCTAGAGGCCCTGAACCATCAGAGAATGCCTGTGAGGTAAGCAAAATCTGGTGATTCTGGTCTGGACCTTTGAAGAGTGCCCTTAAGCAATTTCAATAATGAATTAACATAACAAATGTCACATTAGGAGTATGTGACCTGTCAACTGAAGGAACAAGACAGAAGAAGGCACTAGCATCAGACAGAAAGGTTTGGACTCAGCTCCCATGTTCCTACCTTATTCTTTTCCAAGAGATTACTGAGGCAAATAAGGCCATTTTGCAGTAATGTATATGCATTTCCACCATGCTAGGTGATAGTGGTTTGCGTCCTGTTCACCAGACTCTCCGGGGGTCATCTACTCAGATGAGCTCAAGGCACTCATTGATGCCAGGAGCTCTTGCTTGTTCTGTGTTGCTGCCACAATGAGCATGAAGAAAGAGAAGATGCACATATTCACCCAGAGGGAAAACCACCCATCATGGGCTCTATACCAAGAATCGTCCTATGAAGCTACCTCCCTCAAAGAGCTACTACCTCTAGCTTTACGGTATGCTAGAAAATGGCCATTTTGATTTATTAGTTCCTTAACTCTATGAAGCAGACACTGTGCAAAGACTGTTTATGGTGCATTGCACCAACCTTCCTTCCTCATGACTGTACCTAGTGTCAGGTGTTCCTATAGTTATCCTATAGTTCCTATAGTTGTATGGCCTGAACTGTCGAGAATAAACCGGCAGCAGACTTTGTTCTGCTTTGGCATCACCTGTTGTCCTTTTGGGGTCCTTTCCTTCCCCACATGGGTGTCATCAGATTCTAGCACTCACAGTCGTGTTCTGTAATTCTACCCAGAACTCCACATTTCAGTGGAGCTTTTGCTCACTCTCCACTTTGCCTTTGAGTCACAGTATGGGCCCCAGTGCTCAGGTCAGAGAGGCTTCAGTTCTTCTCTGAGTTCTTCAACTTGCTACATGTAAGGCCTCGGGCAAGGGCTCAAACCAGTGTACTTAAACCAGTGTTTTGGTTTAAATGTAAAACCTCCCTCCTACAGAAGCTCATTTATTTACATACTTGGGTCCTTGGCTGACAGTTCTGCTTTGGGAGGTGGCAGAAGTGTTGGTAGATGGGGGCCAAGCTATGGGAATTGGGTCACTGAAGGATAGATCTTACAGATTAGAGCTAAACCTGAGTTCTGGTCCAAGCTCTCTTCCTCCTTACTGTGAATGCAGTGCAACACCGGGTTCATATTCCCACTATCCCAGCCACAAGCGGCTTCTACCTCCACACCTTCTTCATCGTGATAGACTGTGCTCAATCAAACTGTGAGCCAAAATAAACCCTTCCTCCATTAAATGGCTTTCTTCCACTATTTTATCACAGCAACAAAGACTGTATAAATACACCTGTTTTTCTCACCTTTAAGTTGCAGAGGCTGCTGCAAAAGTCTAGACTGGAGGTCACTGGGAGAATTAAATGAAGGATCTCTCAGCATACCAATGGTAATTTGTTAAAAAGAAATTCATTCTTTCTCTACATATTCATTAAGCATGTGTTTAGAACCAGACATTGTCTAGTTATGAGAATGTGGCAAAGGGAAATGGGGAAAAAAGAAGAAATATTTACCCTCATAGAATTTACATTGAACAAGACAAAAAGAAGGTAAGCAATGTCAGGTGACAAGCTCTATGAAGAAAAAGGGTAGAACCAGGGACGTGGATAGAGATTATTGAGATAGGTGCTAGCAAAGTCTCCTTGATATGAATCTATGACTAAAAACTAAAATGAAGTGAAACATCTTTTTTTCCCATGAGGATGAAGTTGGATGCATTCCATGCAGAAGGAACAGCAAGCATGATGGCAGTTGGGCACTAGTATGCTGGTAGAGTATTAGGGCTTGAATATGAGATATCCCTTATAGGCTCATATATAAAATCTCATGCAATGTGATAGTTTGAATGAGAAGTCAGCCACAAATCTTGGGCATATGATTACTTGGCCCCGAGTTGGCAGCATTGTGTGTGTGTTGCAATGTGTTATAATCTATTACTCAAATTCTTTTTTTTTCCTACTGTAATTGTCTCAAAATTGGTTAATAGAATCCTCTTTGAACAGATTATTGTACCCTTTTGGCACACACACACACACACACACACACACACACACACACACACTCCAAGCTTTTTAAAAAGTTGTGAAGGGATTAGGGCTGGCAACAGCTCAGTGAATAAAGGCACTCACAGCCCATGTCTGGACACCTGAGTTTGATCCCCAGAATCCACATAAAGAGGTGGAAGGACAGAACCAACTTAACAAAGTTGTCCTCTGACTTTAATATGTGTGTTGGTTTCCATTATAAATAATTAAATTAAAGGGGGAGAGAGTTAGAAGTGCACAGGGCAAAAAGGCCCTTCTTTACAGATGGACGCTAGCTACATATATGGACTGATGGGTTTACAAAATCAATATTTTGCAGTGAACAATATAAAAAAGTAAATGAGGCAAGGATCGGTAATAGGGGATTCTAGGCAAAATGTTATTGAGAACAAGAAATTTATGCAGACCCATAGCATCACAAGCACACACAAACTGTGGATTAATTACCAAGGAGAAAGGTGTCTTTATTGTGGAGAGATCGAATTTAGCACCATTAATAATAGAACCAGCAACTATTATGTAGCTCGATAGTATGCATTTCCCGAACACACACACACACACCATATATATATGTGTGTACAGTAATTATTTTAATTTAAAAAACCTTCCCTATGACTTCTCTGGAAGAATGTTTACCCTCTTTGTCTAATCCCCACTACAGAAGCCTTTTTATTCATAGGTATATATTCCAAGATCCTCAGTGGATGTCTGAAAGTAGGGATAGTATAGCACCTATGTAAAATTCTTATCCAAAATGTACAACCTGAATTTAATCATGAAGAAGTAACCAACCAGTCTGAGATTGTGGCTCATTCGGAAATGAAACTGGACCATACTGTTACAAAATGCTGTGTCATGAAAACCAGAAAAAAGAAAAGGGAATTGCTGTAAATTAAATGAAACTAAAGAGAACTGAGACCCATGTGCAACTCATGGTGCTTGGGTTCTATTTCTTTTTACATATGTATACAAAATATATTAAGCATATACCTGGGACAGCTTGAAAGTTTTAAATGTATATTATATTTCAATGATATTGTTAGATGTGTTTTGAATGTCTAAGGTATTCACAGTTTTGTAGATTAAGTGCCCATAGCATCAATGTATGTATCAGAGTGATGTCATGATATTTACAACTTACATATGGTACAGTTATATATACTTCCATATATATATATATGGAATAAAAACATCGAATTTCATAAAATATTGAATTTCAGTACTATCTTACTTTGGGGCATCCACTAAGGACTTGGAATATATCCTCATGAATAAAAGGACATCAATAATGGTGATTAACCAAGAAGGGCAAACACTTTTTCAGAGAAAGCATTGAAAAAATTTTAATACATTTATTTAATTCAAATTACATCGCAATCACAGTCCCCTCCCTCCTCCCCTCCCAGTCCCTCCCTCCCACCCTCTCTTCCCTCTCCCACCTATCCTACTCCTCTGGTATGGGGGCCTCCACATATCAGCCCCCCTCAGTTCATCAGTCACATGAGGGCTAAGAGCTTCCTCTTGCTCTGGGGCCTGACTTGGGAGTGCAGCTAGAGTAAAATGTCCCACCCACAGGTAACAAAGTCCATGACTGAGACCTCTCCAGCCCTACTTGTCAAGGGATCTGTATGAAGACCAAGTTGCCTATCCTCTATATTTGTATAGGGGGGTCTAGGTCAAGTCTAAGATTCTTTTTTCTTATTATTATTTTGGATAGTGTTTCAGTGGCTGAAAACCTCTAGGGGCCTAGGTTTGTTGGTTCTGTTGATCTTCATGTGTTAATCTTGACCCCTCCGGGTCTCTCTATTCTTCCTCCCTCTCTTACATATGGCTCCCAGAACTTCAATAACTATGCTACGAGAAATTCCACCCAGCAGCAGATCAAAACATATGCTGAAAAAAAATTTAACTAAAATGATTATTGTGGCCAGGTGTGGTGGTGCACACCTTTAATCCCAACAGTGGAGAAGTAGAGGCAGGTGAAGCTCTGTGAGTTCGAGGCCAGCCTGATCTACAAAGCAAGTCCAGGGCAGCCAGAGCTACACAGGGAAGCCTTGTCTCAAAAAACAAACAAACAACAACAATAACAAAATAATGATTGTGTGCATGTTTTTGGTGTGTGTGTGTGTGTGTGTGTGTGAGAGAGAGAGAGAGAGAGAGAGAGAGAGAGAGAGAATTTAGTGAATAGATTGGTATTGGAAGAGATTGATTTTAATGACTAAAAATAAAATAGAAAAATACTGTACTAATTAAAGTTTTCACAGAAATATACACCGTGATATTAGGACTGTCACTCAATAACTAAGATGACTATTTAGAGACTAGCGGATAATGTATTAGTTATTTTTTCCTCACAGTTGTGACAAAATACCCAAGGAAAGCAATTTAACCAAGGAAGGTTAAATTGTATTTGAGCTCACAGTTTCATCCTGGAAGGGAAGGTGGGGTGGTCACAGCAGTTCTATCTGGGGAAGTAGGAATATGAGGCAGCTAGTCCAATTGCATCTACACCCAGGAATCAGGAAGAGATGAATGATGATGCTTGGTTTACTTTTATGTTTTTATTCATTCTGAGTCTCCAGCTCACATTCATAATGGCTCTTCTCTCTTAGGTTAAGCCTTTGTAGAAATGCCCTCACAGACATGTCCAGAGGGTTATGTCTATGTGACTTAAAATGCCCTCAAGTTGCCAATGAAGATTTACCACAGCAGGTGGGTAATGTATACAGAGAGGATACATTGAACAAAGGAGTAATTGAAATCCCAGGTAGCACAGCACTGTTCAAGATGTCATTATACATATTCAAAGCAACAGACAGAGCCGGGCGTGGTGGCACACGCCTTTAATCCCAGCACTTGGGAGGCAGAGACAGGTGGATCATTGTGAGTTCGAGGCCAGCCTGGTCTACAAAGCGAGTCCAGGGCAGCCAGAGCTGTTACACAGATAAACCCTGTCTCAAAAAACAAACAAACAAACAAACAAAAAACAACCCCCTCAAAACAAACAAACAACAACAAAAAAAACAGACAATTTAAAACATGAACTGCTTATTTCTAGAATTTTCTACTTCATGTTTTCAGACTGTGGCAGTTACCATGGCAGGTAATAGAAATGGTGAGAAATGAAACTATGTTTCATGTGACAGAAAGGGACTGCTCTATGTATCCTGGTCCAGTGTCCAATTTCCAACCTCTTTGTCTGTTTCTCAGAACACGTTCCAGTAGGTTTTTCCAAGATTGTACAAGGTCATATGATAGAGATACCTCAAGAAGTGCCCTGCATCTGCATCTTCACTCTTCTGCACTTGGACTGACTTCACCCATCCATCAAAACATAGCGAAAGCATCTTCTCTTTGGGAAACAGTCTCTGATTCCAGGGAGTTGAAGCTGCCTGCACCTCCTCTGCTATTGTAGAACTCACCTAATTCTTCATCATTTCACTTCATCTTACACATGTCTTTCTCCTTATTAGATTCTTTGGGCTTTGAATCCATGAGTTATACTTTTTAGAAACGGCATGTATGTCCTGCAGATGGTAGTTCTCAAGAAACAGTAATTGAACGAAAGGAGGCAACATAAATAAGAATATCAGCTAGGGTTCTTTAACTAGAAACACCAGAAGTCAATTCTGGCATGGAGAGAAATTTACTAGAAGGATGTACCACATTATATACTTTAGGAATAGAGTTCCTTAGAGAAAGAGCTATGAACAGGCTAGGAACCTGTCAAGAGTTTCTTAATGCCACCACCATTGAATGGGCTCTATCTGTAAAGGTATGACACACTGAAGTTGTGGCTGTTGGATAGTTTTCATGTAACTTGGAAGTAGAAAAGACATACAGGTACAACGGAGACATAGCTTGCATTCCAGAAGATTAAAAAGCAGGTGCTCTGCTCTTCGCTCTTCAGGGATCATCATGGGTGTGATCATTTTCTGTGACTGCAAGAAAACATTTTCAGTGTTGAAGTTTCAGAGTGTCACTGGTTTATTTGGAGTCTACACTGTGTCTTGCACAGATGACGTCTGAGAGCTTCTAGTAGCTCCTGCTTAATGGACAAAGGCTGATTTTCCATATTGAAACACTCACTATAGCCTCCTTCCTTGCTGATCAGGGCTACTGGAGATACTTCCTTCTAATGTGAGAAGAATCTTCACTCTGAGTGATCTGGCCATCCCAGTGCACTCAACTGTCCCTTCCATTTTGCCTTCCAGCAGTCCAGCTCAAATAAAATGACAAAAGGCCTTGTTTTCCACTTCTGTTCTGCAAGCTGTCCCTTCATGGCTTCTACAAGGCCCAGCGTCCCTCTTGCAGCTTCGAAAGACTGGTGTGAAAAGAGAAGAAATAATGTGTCGAGAAGGGACATCTTCCTTTTCAGAGTCATGGGTAGATCAAAGTCACACCTGAGAAGCCCAGGTGGGTTGGAAAAGACAAAAGTTCCCCTTCTTTGCTTCCTTACCTTTAGTGGACTGTGTCCTTTTTGTACTTTATCTTACAGTCAGTCCATTATAAACTCTGTCTGCACCAAAGGCTTGAGACCAAGGTTCCAAGCCAAAGGCAATGCTGCCATCTCAACTGCTTGGAACAAACTGCTCCTTGTATAACAAAACCAGTGAGCTGCTGGAATGAGTTCCAACAACACCTTTTGGCAGCGAGGATAACCTATTTCTCTCAACCTGAGGAGCTCAACTTTTAAAAGCATAAAAAGAACCAACAGACGGCCCCACTTGTATTCCCACAAGGAAACACTGTAGCCACCTTAAACATACCTGTGGAGCTAGGATCGCTCTGTGTTATTCTACCACAGAGCCTGCTCACTCTGAAACCTGCGTGTCCTGAGGCTTCCAGACTCTTCGTGCCTGCCTCTGTAGCAACTCAAGCTTAACTGGGATTGTTTGAACCAGAACCTCCTGTCGTGTAGCCCACACTGATAGTCAGCCTTTATGCATCTGGAATGTGCTTTCACCTCCTGGAGCTCCAGAGGCCATGCATCTGAAGCCCATAAGTATTTCAAGACTTCACCTCCATTCTCCTGCAGCTGAAAGCCTGTCCCAGAGTACACCCAGATGGTTTTCACATAAGGCTGCTTGCTCATTGTTCAAAATTACGATCTGAACCCAACAGCTAACAAAGATACTAGGATCTCACTGTACCTCAGTATTGCAATCTCATCTGGATTCTCCCTCCCCTCCCCATTGCTCTCTTGCTGGTCCCTAACCCAGATGACCCCTCAGATGAGGTCATAATACTTGAACGTGTCTTCATTTTCTCCTAACCTACACTGCCTGGTTCCCTAGTACCTGGAGTCATCCTTCTACTTGGCAAGTAGCAGCTTCTCAGACACCAAATTCTGTGCATATTCCATGAATATCTTCATGCTAAAGAGTGTCATTACTTAAAGTATTCTTTAAAGATGTCTTTGGTGATACAGTGATCATCATCACCATTGTCATGCTCATTATCATCATCACCATCAATAAATGACTGTAAATTATATTTGAGTAGTTCTTATCTGCCTCTAAAGCACTTGCACATGTATTAGCTCATTTTGTCCTTATGGCAATGATAGAACATGTGTCAATCACAGTGATTTTCCCCATTTTGCAGATGGAGCAGGTTATTCAATAGAGTAAATTATTTTCTCAAGGCCACGTGGTTATCAGAACTGACCTCGTACTTTATGACTCCCCTACTTCCCACCCCTAGGCCAACAATTAGTACAGTATCAGAACAAAGTGCACAGGCTTTGGTCACAGAAAGATTTGGGTTTCAATCCCAACTAAGACTAGGATTTGGCTAGGAGGGTTTTTGTTATTGTTGTTTGCTTTTTTATTTTATTTTGTTTTGTTTTAAACTAGTATTTCCATTTGGTTATATATTTACACTTGATCAACAAGCCTGAGTGTGTCTAAAAGCATACTTCAGAAAGAAACTGCTAAGATGGGACCCAATTTTAGACAGCCACGACATATCCTTGGCTGACATCTTTCTTGATCAACCATCTTTCACCCCACACCATTGTCTAGTTCTTATGTACCTAGACCTTCTGTGTTTCTGAGTCAAGACTATTTCACTAACACAGAGAAGAAATAAAAGCCCTTCCTCAGACAACACTGGGTTGAATTGCTTCTGGCAGAGGAACACAAATTGTTCACACCCTCCCAGCAACTTGTACATCCCATGTGCTTACAGGATGTAAAAGTTTAGTATTGCCTATATGATTCCAAATAAGTTTTCCTGTCTTTCCTTTTTCATGAATTGAACTTGATTCCAAGCCATTAAAATTCATTTGGCAAAATGTGTCCCCTGACAGATCTTAGCAGCTCCACTGTTAGTGGATGGGCTGAACTTCCATTAAGGACATCAAAGTGCAAGAACCAGTAGCTCATAGATGGTAGCTCCCTAGCCCAGCCCTGTGATTTTGAAGTATATTTTTCAGACACCCATAGTCTTGTACATATTCAGAAGCAGATTAGCACAACAATGGATGGCTCACTAAGGAGCCAGCATCCACACTGTGGCTCTTGCTGGGCGTGTTCCTGTACCAAAGTGTAAACAAGCACTTTGCTTGTGACTCTGTATTTCAATTTGGTGACTCCATAAAATTGAAAACCTTTTGCTCTGATGGATGAGAATCAACTTTAGAATAGGAAAGTACTTAGAGTCACTGGGGAATGAGTATAATCTCCAAAACACATTTACTCCTCACATTTAGATGAAGATTAAGTGATTCCTTTAATACACATCAACTCGATTAAACTTCATAGGAGTAAAGGCCTTTTGAAAGAAATTAGCCAGATACTTTCTAGAAACAACAAACAATTGAGGCTAAGTTCTCCTATGCTGTTACTTGCCCTCTTGTCAATCCAAGAAGTGAACCTGATAGAGAGGAGGAGGAGGGGCAAGGAGCCAACTAACTTGTACACAGAGCACACTCCATCCCATGTTCTGAGCAACGTGTGAAGCACTGTGACTGTAGCATATTATTTAACAACTCTGAGAGTATTATTGTCATCAATGTATGAAGAAAAAAATGGAGGATCTGACAGCTAGAAAACAGTAGGCTGGGATCTCAACGATGATTACAAACATGCTGATCTTCTCTTTTGAGACATTCGGGTGGTATGCAATGCTATTGGAGCTCATTCATCTGTCATTTGAGTTTGGAAATCTGATTTGGTTCAAATCCTGCTTCTATTGCCTTCGCAGTGTGAAAACTCAGGGAAGTTAGTGGATTTTTCTGAGTCTTGGCTTTCTCATCTGTAAAACTGAAACAGAGGAACTCAGAGAGTGGTGATTGAAAAGCCACATCTGCCAACATCCTCGGAACAACAGGGCAATGATGGCACACACCTTTACTCTTCAGCAGAGGCAGGTGGATCTCTGTGAGTTTAAGGTCAGCCTGGTCCATCATGACAGCCAAGGATACACAGAGAAACCCAGTCTCTAAAAACCAAGCAAATGAAAACTATCATGGGACTAGGTTGTGTACACAGGAAACAGTTGTCAAAGGAAATATTTGAGAATGCAGACTTCACTATGGAAATGTTCATGGACAATATCTCAGCAATGTAAAAGAGGGATGTACTGTGGTAGGAGAGAGCAAGAAACCTGGAAAGGAGTTATGAACGGATACCATTGTGAACAACTGAGATTTGATCCCAGTAGTGCCTCTAGGAGATGACAGAGAGAACTCAGGATCATCACACCTGAGGGAGGAGAAGCTGGGGGTTGTCCCTCCAGCTCTTCCCATCCCTGACTGAGTGTGCTCCTAATATGACTCCTTGACTCTTCTGACCTGCCCAGGATCCACCAAAGAGAACCCTTCAGGTGAAGAGCTTGAAGCGTTCAGAAAATGGTATCATTGGTAATAACTGCAATGGTAAGTGCTGATAGTAAGTGGCAGGGTGGCAACAATCTCTGCTACAACTTTGAAGGTTTTATTGATGCTTCTGTTCTGATCACTGTGGCCTGTCAACTCAACATAACCTTTAAGGACCAGAGGATTCAGGATCATTTGTGTGCACATGAATCCTGAGAGGCAGTTTCCGCATTTCACCATAATTTCATCTGAGGACCAGTTTCTTTTTATTATAGAGATCATTTCTAAGACCTAAACCATGGTTGACTGTGGGGAATGGGGTATGTGTGTGTGTGTGTGCTTTTAGCAAAAACATGCTTGTGCATGTGTTTGTTAAGAAGGGATGTCCCTCCCTCCCATAAAACCTTAGACCCAAAATCTGTCTTGCCTACAAGAGGTGTAGTGATAAAGATGGAGCAGAAATTGAGTTGACTCTGCCAACCAATGGCTGACCCAACTTGAGATCCACCAAGTGAGAGAGAGAGCCAATCCCTGACAGTATTAGTGATATTCTGCTATACTTGCAGACAGGAGCCTAGCATAACTGTTCTGAGAAGCTTCATGAAGCAGCTGATGGAAACAGATGCAGAGACCCACAGTCAAATATTAGGCAGAGCTCAGGAAGTCTTGTGGAAGAGTGGACAGAAGGATTGAGGTAGCAGGAGGAGTTAAAGACACCACAAGATCTACAGAGGAAACTAACCTAGGAACTTGTAGAGACTGAATCACCAACCAAAGAGCATGCATGCATGGGCTGGCCCTAGATCCTAGATCCTGTATACATATGTAGCAGAAGTGCAGCTTGTTCATCATGTATTCCCCTAACAATTTGAGTGGGAGGCTGTCTCTGACTCTGGTGCCTGCCTTTCCCATAGCTGGGCTGCCTTGTTTGGCCTCAGTGGGGGAGGAAATCCTGTTGTGACCTGATGTCCCAGAGTGTGTTGGTATTCAAGAGGAGAAGGGGAAATGGGGGACTGGGGCAGGGTGTGGGTAGGGGTGGGGTGGTGAGGGTGAGACTGGGAGGAGAGAAGGGAGGGGTCTGCTGTCAAGCTGTAAAATGATTAAATAAAAAATAAAAGAAAAAAAAATAAGGGATGTCTCTCTAGAGTAGCAGTTTTAATGACAGATATAATTGCATTCAGTATGATTCACCACTCTCAACTATGGGCAGTTCTTCTCTTGGCTTTAGGTAAAAGTCTTTGTTGTTGCCATTATGCTTTAGAGATTCTCTAACCATTCCCTGGTTTTCCCTTTCTTTAAATAGGGTGAGAAGCATGGGAATGTTCCTAAAGCCTATATAAGCCTCTTCCCAAGATCCTTCCTCTGATGATGAACAACAGTAGGTATGTTTGTTCAGTTGGCCCCAAAAAGAGACCAAGAAGTGACTGTTTCCAAAGTAAAGTGATGAATATGGGGCAGATAGACTTCAGTGTTCTCATGCACACATGTATGACATCTCAGTATGTTCACATATGGCATTCAGGCTTTCATTTCGATGGTACTCTTATTTTCCAAGTCTCTAGAGCCAACCTGGGCCTGGAGACAGTGCTTTCTGTACATACCAAAACGTTCTTGAGTGCAATTACACTTCAGTGTTCAGGGAGTCATAATTAGGTATACAAGAAGAAGATCTCCTATGATGTTTCCCCTCCCCTGTACAGAAGAAGGATTCAAAAAATGGGTTGGTGAATGTTAGTTGCAGAAAAGTGACAACACATGTGATCATCACAAAATAAATAAAACATACAATTCTGCTACCATGACAGGAACTCAGTTTTTACCTATTTGTTTGCTTATTATGGGAAAATGTGCTATGTAGTGCTTGCAGAATAACATAACTATTCTATCCTTGGTCATGAAAACTTTTCATAATAAAAGATTTTCATTTTTTTTTCCTTGAGTGAGCTATATGATTGCTGGAAAGATCACATAATATTATTAATAACATCATTAATCTGGTGTGTTATTATATTAGCAATAATCTAATCATGCTGTGGAAAAATCCTTCAAGAATATTAGCAAAAAAAAATCACTTCCATGGCTTCTGAATAAAATAATCCAATCATGACCAATCAAAGCCATGTTGACTAGAAATGGAGAAAGAACAGTGTACAAGGATGTCAGTTGTTGAAGCTCTAATTTTTATAAGGGTAATGGTCTTCAATAACCATATGAATGAGAGCACTGAAAAGAAATGGGGGTAGAAGCAGGTTATAGTCAATGTTTTATCCACAAACCATGTCATCATTTATTAAATAACTACTGTTTGTCAGAGATGATGTTACAGGGCACTCATGGTACACCTTTTTTTTTGGTGCAGTTCTAACACTCACTTAATTTTTAGTAAGCACTGACCTCCTTTTCTCATACCACAAGGCTTAGGCAAGACATCTATACTTCTGGCCTCCATGAGTAAGGGCATATAATGTCTTTCAAGTTAATTAGAGACATATAATCTCTAGACTATAGCAATTAATTAGATTTGAGTACATGATAAAAGATAGGCCAGTCAGGATCCAGAAGACTCGTTTATTTTCAGAATAAGAGTTTCTTTCTCTTGTTGCCAGGAGTTCTGTGATGATTTAAGCTTGTACAAAGTTAGGGAGCATAGGAAATCTGAAAATGAAACTCACTTGACAGATCTTGGAGATCAAGCTAGGCAACAGAGTGGAGTCAAGCTTCAATTGAAGGTGGAATTGCCCACGACACAAACTATTGTGTCAGTTTTGGTTTAAGCTAAGTTAAAAAAAAAAACAATGCTCTAGGAAAGATATTACCTGCTCCCCCCCAAAAAAAAGTAGTGCTCCGGAGTTAGGTTTAGGGGAGGGCTCTGTTTTTATCTTTCCAGGAGATTAAAAGCATCCATCTAAGGAGTCCAGGGACAACTGGGCATCTGAAACTTCTGAAGAAAACAGATCAGACACCAAAGAAGACAAGTAGCCCAGACGATTCAGCCTCGCTGACTTCCTCAATAGCTGTTTCCTCAAAAATCTACGACCACAAAAACTCAAAATGCCTAAGTAAGATGGTTCAGCCTCACAGACTGTTACAGTCAGGACTTCAGTAAAGTCCTGAAGTTCAACCTCTGACTAAAAA
>CAJQZJ010000248.1:2474607-2508893 GCA_907164525.1 Lophiomys imhausi | reverse complement strand
ATATATATATATGAAAACAATTCATAAATATTTTTGGTTTTTAAATTTTTGTATTAATGGTACGGCACTTTATATACCATTCTGTATTACTAATATACTTTAGTTTATTTTGATCACACTATTTTGTGCTTCTGCTTATTCTTTTCAATGTTCTGATTGGCTGCAAAGGAACTCCCCGTTTCTTCTAGTTTGGAAGTCATATATTTCTATTTTGGTTTAGCAATTATACGTTTCCACCACACATACTTCATTATAACTATCTTTTCAAACTCTAGGATTATTTAATGTCTATCTATATAAAAATCTTTAGCTACTGTCTTATAAGCTTCCCATTTCACTTTTTATTTTATCTATAATTTTGTTTTTAAGATTTATTTATTTATTTAATGTGTGTGTTTGCCTGGATGTATGTCTTTGCATTGCATGTGTGTTTTGTCCACAGGTGTGAGAAGAGGGAGTCAGATCCCCTGAAATTGGAGATACAGATGGTTGTGAGAACCCATATGAATGCTGGGAATTGAACTCAGAGCCATTACAAGAACAGTGAATGCTCTTATTTGCTGATATATCCCCATCCCTTTGTTTAGAATTTTAATTGCATCATTTTAAAATCACAGAATATATAGGTATTACTTTTAAAATTAATACTCGTCATTTCTTAACAGTTGAATAATACTCTACTGTGCAAATTAACTATATTTTCTTTATCCATTCTTCAACTGAGGGACATCTGGGTTGTTTCCAGTTTCTGGCTATTACAAATAAAGCTTCCATGAGCATAGTTGAGCAAGTGTCCTTGTGCAAAGATGGAACATCCTTTAGTTTTATGCCCAAGTGGTATAACTGTGTCTTGTGGTAGATCAATTCCCAATTTTCTGAAGAATCACCATATTCATTTCCATAGGGGCTGTACAAGTTTTTATCCAGGATTGTTTTATTCTGAGTTTTTGTTTTTCCATACGACATTGAGTATTGTCCTTTCAAGGCCTATAAGTACACTGTGCTGTAATTTTGATGGGGACTGCATTGACTCTGAAGATTGCTTTCTGTAAAATGGCCATTTTTATTATGCTAATCCTACTGATCCATGATCATGGGAGATCTTTCCATCTTCTGATATCTTCTTCAATTTCTTTCTTCAAAGAATTGAAGTTTTATCATATAGGTCTGTCATTTGTTTGAGTAGTTATTCCAAGATATTTTATAATATTTGTGGCTATTGTGAAGACTATTGTTTCCATGATTTCTTTCTCAGTTTATTTCTCATTTGTATATAGGAGACCTGCTTATTTTCATGAGTTAATCTTGTATCCAGCAAATTCATTGAAGGTGTTTATCAGTTGTAAGAGTTCCCTGTTAAAAATTCTGGGGTCACTCATGTATACTATCATATCATCTACAAATAACAAGACTTTGACTTCTTCCTTTCCAACTTGTATCCCCCTTTTCTCCTTCAGTTCTCTTATTGACCTGCCTAGAACTTCAAGTAATATATTGAACAGATGTGGGGAGAGTGGACAGTTTTTTCTTGTTCCTGATTTTAGTGGAATTGCTTTGAGTTTCTCCCCCATTTAATTTGATTTTGGCTATAGGCTTGTTGTAAATTGCCTTATGTTTTCTCAACCATGGGACATTTTTCAGCTACCTAATACATAGCATATTATCTTCCTTTTCCTCCAAGTAGAGATATGGTACATTTTAACCTATGCATAATGTTGTTGCTGCAAATTGCAACTTCAACTTCCTATCCTCACAGTATGACAATTTTTTAAATTCACTTTCCAGAATTATATTTACTATCTCTAACAGTATCCACTAGCTGGCTTTCTCTTAAAAGTGATCCTTGAGACTTCTGCCAGGGACTCATGTAAGTTGACTGCAGAACTTCATCCTTCTGTTGCTTCCTCTCAATCCAATTGTCCAGTTTCATCCCCAGCTCTGTAGCAGTTCACCTGCCACAGTGCCCACTCCCATTCCCACCATCTCTATCTCCAGTGGATCACAGAGATCTTCCCCTCCATATATCTTTCCCCCACCCATTATTTTATCTCAGCCCTCAACTCCAGCAAGTATTCTGTAGGAACCCACAGGTCACTTTGACCAAGGAAGCAAGTAGGCTAACTGAAGATCTTCACATCTCCCTCCATTCCTCCAAGTCTAATCCCACAGTCACATCTCTAGCTCTGTAGCAGTCCTTCTGCTGTGAAATCTCTTCATTGTGTGGCACCATTCCCAGGGGACTAACTAAGTAGATCCTGGTGGAACACCCTGAATTCCTCCCTCTTGTGAAGCGTCTCCACTACCTTCATCTCATCCCCATTCCTAAGTCTCAGGTCTCAAAATTCATAAACAACTTTTACAATGAGCCCTCAGTTGCCATCAGGACTCTAGAAGAAATTTCTACCAAGTAACACACGGACAGCACACTCTCTTAAGAACCAGAGATGAAACAGAAATTTTAAAAAAAAAGCACCTACCCAACAAAGACAAGACCAAATATCAGCACCTACAATTAAAACCATTCCAATCTCAGATGCTTAGACATCAGCATAGAAATAAAATCAATAATAGCTAGAATAATATGTCTTCACTAGAGCTCAGCAACCCTATCTCAGCAGGCCCTGACTACTCCAACATAGCTGAAGCACAAGAATAAGACCTTAAAACAGTCTTTATAAATGTGATAGAAGTCTTTGAAGAGGAAATGAATAAATCCCTTAAAGAAATTTGTGAAAACACAAGCAAACAGTGAAAGAAAATGAATAAAACAGTTCATGACTAGAAAGTAGAAATGGAATCAATAAAGAAAAAACAAACTAAGGAAAATTTGGAAATGAAAAGTTTAGAAACTCAAACAGGAACTGCAGAGACAAGCTTTATCAATACAAGAGATGAAAGTGAGAACTCAGGCTTTGAAGACATGATAAAAGAATTGAATACATCAATCAAAGAAAATGTTAAATTTAAAAAGAAAATTCTTGCACAAAATATCCAGGAAATCTGTGACACCAATAAAATAAAATAAAAAACCTGAGAATAATAGTAATTGAGGAAGGAAAAGAAACTGAGGTCAAAGGCACAGAAAATATTTTCAACATAATCATGGAAGAAAATGTTTCTAACCTGAAGAAGGAGATGCCTATAAAGGTGTACAAGAAGAACAGAACACCAAAGACTTGAGACCAGAAAAGAAAGTCCCTTGGTGCATAAAAATCAGAACACTAAATTAACAGAATATTAAAAAGCTGGGAGGGAAAAAGACCAAATAACATATAAAGGCAGACCTATCAGAATTATACTCGACTTCTCAACCAAGACTCTAAAAGCCAGAAGGGCCTGGACAGATGTGTTACAGACTCTAAGAGACCACAGATGCCAGTGCTTACTATAATATCCAGCAAAACTTTCAATCACCATAATTGGAGAAAATAAAACATTTCATGATAAAACTAATTTAAGCAATATATACCTACAAATCCAGTCTTACAGAAGGTGCTAGAAAGAGGTTATGTACATCCAAGGAAACACAGAAAATAAGTAATCCTAAACCATAAAAATCGAAAGAAGAGAAACACACACACATACACACACACCACCACCACCACCATTGCCACCACCACCAACAACGATAAAATAGCAGGAGTCAATAACCATTGGTCCCTGACATCTCTCAACCTCAATTCTACAATAAAAAAGACTCAGAATAACAGAATGGTTATCAAAACAGGACCTATCCTTCTGCTGCATCCAAGAAACACACCTCAACATCAAGGATAGACATTTCCTCAAGGTAAAAGGATGGAAAAATTTTCAAAGCAACTGGACCTTAGATACAAGCTACTGTAGCCATTTTAATATCTAAAAACAGACTTCTAATCAAAACTAATCAGAAGATATAGGGAAGGGTTCTACATACTCATCAAAGAAAAAAATCTACCAAGAAGATACTGCAATTCTTAATATCTATGCACCAAACACAGAGCACCCTAGTTTGTAAAAGAAACCTTACTACAGCTTAAACCACACATTGACCATCAGACACTGATAGTGGGAGACCTCAGTACCCTACCACCAATACACATGTCATCCAGACAAAAACTAAACAGGGGAATGCTGAAGATAACTGCCATTATAAACCAAACAGGCCTACCAGATATATACAGAACATTTCACCTAAATACAAAAGAATATACCTTCTAATCAAGACCTCATGGAACTTTCTCCACAATTGACCATGTACTTGGACACAAAGCAAGTCTGAACAGATAGAAGAAGATTGAAATAATACCCTGCAGTCTATCTGACCACCACCTATTAAAGCTGGATATCAACAACAATAGAAACAACAGAAAACTTACAAACTTATGGAAACTCAGCAACACTCTACTGAATGTTTACTGGGTTAAAGAAGAAATAAAGAAAGAAATTAAAGACTTCCTAAAGTTCAATAAAAATGAATACATAGCATAGTCAAACTTATAAGTCACAATGAAGTGAACTTCACAGCACTGAGTGCATATATAACAAAATTGGAGAGATCTCATATTAGTAATTTAACTGCAAAACTGAAAGCTCTACAAGAAGAAATCACACCCAGAAGGTGTAGATGGCAAGAAATAATGAAACTTAGGGCTAAAATCAGTAAAATTAGAAACAAACAAACAATACAAAGAATCAATGAAACAGAGTTGGTTCTTTGAGAATATCAATAAGATTGACAATCCATTATCCAAATTAACTAAAAGACACACAGAGAATATTCAAATTCACAAAATTAGAAACAAAAAGGGGGAACATAAAGACAGACACTGAGGAAATCCAGAGAATCATAGGAACATACTTTTTTATATGTTTATTTATTAATTCAAGTTACATCTCAATCATAGCCCCCTCCCTCCTCCCCACCCAGCCCCATCCTCCTATCCTCTATGCCCTCTCCCATCTATCCTTCTCTTACAGTGCAAGGGGGGCATATATCAGCCCCACTCAGTTCACTAGTCACATGAGGGCAAGGAGCTTCCTCTTGCTCTGGGGTCCTATTTGGCAGCTCCAAATACAGTAAAGTGTCCCACTAACAAGCAATAAAGTCAAGAACATACTTTTAAAAACCTGTACTCCACCAAGTTGAAAAATTGAAAAGAAATGGATAATTTTATTTTTATATACCTGATAAGGTGATGTTATGCATTCTAAACATTAATTAATCTCCCAGAAGCCTGATTGCTGTACACCAAAGTGAGGCTGTGTTAACTTTCCTGTTAGCCATTGTCTCTGATTATTTAAATACTGAAGCCTGAGATTGGTCAAAGTCAGAGGTAGGTGAGACTAAGGTGCTCAGACTTCTGAAACAGAGAGGTTCATGGGTAGAAGAAGCCTCTAAAAGAAGAAGCAAAGAGCAGGAAGGAGGACACACAAACCATGGGCTAGAGAAAAGAATGTCATTCCTCGTGGCCTGAAATATCAGCATAGCATGGAAAATAACAGGCCAGGGGACGTATGTATACATGGGGTCATATTTGGGGAATAGAATTAAGAGCTAGCTTAGATGTGCTAAGATTGTACAATCCAGGCCAAGGCTTGTTAAAATCCATATGGTGTCTGTGTGCTCATTTATAATAGCAGGATAAGGATTAACACAGCCAACCAATTAACTATAATCTAAATACTGTTAAATAATTTAGTTAGCCATTTTCTATACATACCATTTACCAAAGTTAAATCAAATCATATAGGCACTTTAAACAGACCTATATTCCTTAGTGATATAGAAGTAGTCATTAAAGTCTCCCAGCCAAAAAAGCCCAGGGCCAATGGTGTTAGGGCAGAATTCTATTAAACTTTCAAAGAAGAGTTAACACCAGTACTCCTCAAATTGTTCCACAAAATAGAAACAGAAGGGACATTGCCCAATTTGTTTTATAAGGCCACCTTTAATCTGATATCCAAACCACATAAAGACCCGACAAAGAAAGAGAACTACAGACAAATTTCTCTTATGAGCATAGATGCAAAAAATCTTAACAAAACACTTGCTAACCAAATCCAAGAAGATGCAAAACAAATCATCTACCATGATCAAATAGGTTTCATTTCAGAGATGTAGATATGACTCAACATACATAAACCAATAATTGTAATCTGACATATAAACAAGTTGAAAAACAAAAACAATATGACCATCTCATTAGATGCATAAAAGGCCTTTGACAAATCCAACACCCCTTTATGGTAAAAGTCTTGGAGAGATTTAGGATAGAAGGGACATACCTAAACATAATGAATGGAGTTTACAGGAAGCCCATAGTCAACATTAAATTAAATGGAAAGAAATTCAAAGCAATTCCACTAAAATCACGAATGAAACAAGGTTGTCCACTCTCCCTATAGCTATTGAAATCTTAGCTAGAGCAATAAGGCAACTGAACGATATCAGGGGAATAAAAATTGGAAAGGAAGAATTCCAAGTATATTTAGTTGTTGATGATGTGATACAACACATAAGTGATACTAAAAATTCCATAGGAAAACCCTTACAGATGGCAAACACTTTCAGCAAAGCAGCTGGATACAAAATTCACTCACAAAAATTAGTAGCCTTCCTATATGCAAACGATAAATGGACTGAGCAAGAAATCAGAGAAATAACATCCTTTACAATAGTCTCAACTAATATAAAATATCTTGGAGTAACTCTAACCAAGCAAGTGAAAGACTTACATTATTAAAAACTTGAAGTCACTAAAGAAAGAAATTGAAGAAGATATCAGAAGATGGGAAGATTTTCCCATGGTCATGGATCGGTAGGATTAACATAGTAAAAATGGCCATCTTACTAAAAGCAATCTAGAAATCCAATGCAATCCCCACCAAAATTCCAACATAATTCTTCACAAATCTTGAAAGGACAACTTTCAATTTCATATGGAAACACAAAATACCGAGAATAATTTTAAAAATTCTTAAATAAATAAAAGAACTGCTGGAGATATCACTATTCTCAATTTCAAGTTGTACTAAAGAAGTACGTTAATAAAAACAGCATAGTATTGGCACAAAAACAGACATGTTGATCAACAGAATTGAATTGAAGACCATGACATAAATCCACATACCTATGGACATCCAAATTTTTATAAAGAAGCCAGAAACACACAGTAGAAAAAAGATGGTATGTTCAACAAATGATGCTCATAAAACTGGATGTCTGCAGGTAGAAGAATACTAATGGATAGGTCCACATCTATCACCAAATAGTGGGAAGATGATCACAACTGCACATCTCTTGTCATTAAATGAAGCTTCCAATACTGGGATTGGGTTACATCTAATTCAGTGTTGACCAAAGGGGTCCGATGGGAACCCCCACACAACCCAAGCTGTTGGCAAAGCTATAGATTGCTCTCCACAAACTGACAGCAAGATTCCTTTGCTGAAAACAACAACTAAACAACTCATGGAACATGGGAAAGTCAAGCTGGTGTCTACCTACAGCCTTCATCCCTACATTCCAGTGTCTTTGGTACAGGAAGGTACTCTGTATGCTATGAAAAGAGAAACATAAATACCAAACCAGCCACAAACCCTTTGATCTACAATGGTGTTCTGTCTGCAAGATATGCTAGGGAAACAGTGAGACAAAGCTTGTGGGAGGAACCAACCAATATCTGATTTGACTTAAGGCCCATTCCACAAGGTGAAACTGTTTAGGTGACCAAGTGCCAGACATTAGATAACCCAGGGACTTGGGGTAAAACCAAATACTACTGGTAAGCAAACAAACAAACCATAGTGATAAAATGACTCCAGATGGTATTTTGCTATACTCATAGATCAGTGCCATGCTCAGCCATTATCAGAGGAGCTTCCTTCTGAGGCAGATGGGAACAAATACAGAGACCCACACCCAGATATTATGCAGAGAGTGAAAGACCTTGGAACACTCAGCCCTATATGGAATATCTGTATAAAAATCCCTCCCCGCAGGGATCACTGAACCCTGCGGAAGAAGAGGTGGGAAGAATATAAGAACCAGAGGGTATAGTGGACACTAAGAAAACAAGGCTCTCTAAGTCAACATGAGGAACGCTCATATGAACTCATAGGGCCTGGGCAAGTCTTCACTGGGTCTTTTGGGTATATATTATGGCTTCCACTTTAGTGTTTTTTTACTGAATTCCTGACTGTGCTCTTTTCCTTTGTCTTATCTCACTTCAATGTGATAGCTTTTGTTTTATCTTATTATATTTTACTATCTCTTTTTTTATTATCCTTTAGGAGCCTGCTCTTTTTCTTAGTTTCTTTTTTTATAATTTATTTTTTATTTCTTCAAGTTATATCTCAATCGCAATCCCCTCCCTACTCCCCCCTCCAGTCCCACCCTCCTACCCTCTTCCTTTTTTTTGTTTAAGGTATATCTTTTTCCCCCCAACAGCTCCCCCTTTCAGTCCAACAAATGGCTCTTTCTCTTATAACAATAAATACAATACAATACAACAGAAATAAATAGGCCACGATTATGAGAGTTATATGGCTTAGCATACATTCCCAATGTCCAGTGAGAGACTTTCTATCAAGTGGATCCAAATGGGAGGGGAGATGGGGAGGAGCTGGGAACAGTAAAGGGATGGGAAACAATAATCAGGATATATTATGTGAGAAAAAAATCTATTTTCAATAAAAGGAAAAATAAAACAACAAAGAATGATCTTTTGAAGACCAGCTTGAATCAACATGTAACCCTTGAAGCTTTTAAGCCCATGCCAATAGGCATAATGACTACATTCACATTACATTTCTTTGCCTTGTTTTAAATTTATTCTGTCTAATGTTCATCCAAAACCACCAGATTGAAACCATTTCTAGCTATGAGTATTGACCAAACACGTATTTGGTTGATCAAAATAAATATAGTGCCAAATCATAATAGGAGAGATTATAATGCAATGAAACATTATCCTTTATCTAACATGTCCCTAACATGCAGGGATTTGGGATGGGGTATTTGAAACCCAAAGAAATGTGAAAAGCATGATATAAAATGAATAATTATATACCCATTACCCAGAAGAGACTCTTACTTTGCACATTTTAAAAATATAACATCTAGTTTTGGGACAAGCTGGCATAAATTCAACTTTCTCTGCTCTTCCAATTTGTTTTATTTTTTTAAAGAATATATGAGTACTGCATATACATCACTCCCATCCCTCTCTCACCTTTCCACCTCCTCCTATGTCCCCTTCCTTCCCATATTGATGACCTTGTTTTCTTTATCTATCTATGTGTGTGCATGTAAATATGAATATACATGAATATACAACCTACCGAGTCCATTTGACATTGCTCTTGTGTACATGTGCCTGGGACTGGCCACTTGGGATTAGGTAACCTATGTGGAAAATCGATTCTCTCTCACACAGTAACCATTCTCCACCTGTAGCTCTTCATTTAAGTGTGGCACCTTATGAAAATTTCCCCATCCATGTTGGCATGTCCACTGGTGTTTTCATTATGTTGATCTTGTTCAGGCATCAATATATTGTGAAGAGTTCATGGATACATCTTTCCTGTCATGACTAAGGGGCGCATTCTAGCAGCAGGCATCTTCCTCCTCTGGCCCCAACAGTTTTGGTATGCCCTCTTCCAAGTTAAAAGATATCTTTCCAGGCTGGAGAGATGGCAAAGTGGTTAAGGGTGGATACCTCTCTTTCAAAGGATTCAAGGTTAGCTCCCAGTATGCATGATGTCAGACAGGCTTCTACCTGTAATCCCAGCTCCAGAGGATTTAATACCTCCTGGCCCCCATGGGTACCTGCACACACATGCACATATCAAATATACATAATTATTTTTTTAAGTAAAAATAAAAATATATTTGGCAGAGTGGATATAACTATGTGTTTTCTAATACAAAATCCCTTTAAAAACAATAACATACATACATTGAGAGTGAAAGGACAAAAATATATAAACCATTATTTTTTTCCTTTTTTTAATCTTTTTAATTAATTAATTTATTTATTACTTCAGGTTACATCTCCATTACAGTGTCCTCTTTCCACCCCTCCCAGTCCTGCCCTCCCACCCTCTACCCCCTATCCCCTATCCCTTCTATCCCACTCCTCTGGAGTGGAGTGCCCCTACATAACAGTCCCCCACTCCAGTTCAGCAGTCATATGAGGGCCAAGAGCATCCTCATACATTTGGAGTATGCAAGGCAGCACCACTAGGGCAAAGTGTCTCACTAACAGGAAAAAAAAAAGTCTATGTTCATGTTCCCTTTGGTGCATTGGTTGTAGTATAGTTATCCTGTACTATAAGACTAAATTCTGACTATAAGTGAATAGATGCCATGTGCATCCTTCTGAGTCTGGGTTAGCTCATTCAGGATGAGCTTCTCTAGTTCCCTCCATTTGGTTGCAAATTGCATGATTTTTTTTTTCTGATAGTTGAGTACTATTCCATTGTGTAGATGTACCACAGTTTTTTAATCCATTTCTTCTTTGAGGGACATCTGGGTTGTTTCCAGTTTCTAGCTATTACAAATAAGGCCACTATGAACATAGATGAGGAAACTTCTTTGTGATAAGGTGAGGAGTCATTTGGATGTATACCCAGAAGTGGTATGGCTGGGTCCCAAGGCAGAGCTATTCCAAGTTTTCTAAGATATTGCCAGACTGACCTTCATAGTGGTTGCACAAGCCTGAACTCCCACCAGCAATGGAGTAGGGTACCCCTTTCTCCACACCCTCACCAGCATGTGTTGTCATATGAGCTTTTGATCTTAGCCATTCTGACAGGTGTGAGATGGAATCTCAGAGTTGTCTTGAGTTGCATTTCTCTGATGATTAAGGATGCTGAGCATTGCAAAGATGTTTTCTTAACTTAAGATTTTTTGATATTGAGACATATCAGCTCCTGACAGCACCCTCCATTCTACTCTAAGTAGATGATGACCATCGAGGAATCTCCATTTGGAGATGGTTGCATTAGTGGCAAGTTTTCACCGGGCAAGAAACATCCCTTGCTTCGACTGTAGACAGAATGCTATCCATAAAGGACAAAACTTGGAAGTAGGTAAGAGGACAGCCTAGCTCTGTTAAGACAGGGTAGGCAAGTCCTTCATAAGTCCTGCTTTACAATTAATGTCTGTCAGAGATATTTGACCAAAAGGCTAAAGATAGATATCCTAATGTATGGAGAGAAATTGGGGACTGTCCAGGAAGCCAGTTGTCTGTCATTTCTTAGTTTTGTACCACAATTTTTTTTATTCACTCCTCTATTGAGGGACATCTGGGTTGTTTCAAGTTTCTAGCTATTACAAATAGAACTGTTATGAACATAGTTGAGGAAATGTCCTTGTGGTATGGTGAAACTTATTTTTGGTATATCCCAGGAGTGCTATAGCTGGGTCTTGATGTAGAACTATTCCTTACTTTCTTAAAAGTGCCAGATTGATTTCCAAAGTTGTTGTACAAGTTTGTGCTCCCACCAGCAATGGAGTGCTCCCCTATCTCCACATCCTTGCCAGCATATGTTGTCACTTGAGGTTTTGATCTTCACCACTCTGACGGGTGTAAGATGGAATCTCAGAGTTTTGATATGCATTTTCCTTATGACTAAGGATGTTGAGCATTTGTTTTAATGCTTCTTAGCCATTAGGGACTCCTCTATATTAAATTCTCAGTTTAGCTCTGTACCTCATTTTCCCCCCATTGGATTATTTAGTTTGTTGGCATTTAATTTATTGAGTTCTTTATATTTTGGATATTAGTCCCCTGTCAGATATAGGGTTGGTGAAGATCTTTTCCCAATCTGTGGATTGCTGGTTTGTTCTATTGACAGTGTCCTTGGCCTTACAGAAGCTTTTCAGTTTCATGAGGTCCTGTTTATTAATCGTTGATTTTAGTGCCTGAGCTGTTCTGTTCAGGAAGTTATCTCCTGTGCCAATGAGTTCAAGGGTTTTCCCCACTTTCTCTTCTGTTAGATTTAGTGTATCCGGTTTTAAGTTGAGGTCGTTGACACACTTGGACGCGACTTTTGTGAAGGAAAAAAAATATGGATATGTTTGCATTATTCTACATGCAAACATCCAGTTAAACCAATACCATTTGCTGAATATGCTTTCTTTTCTCCATTGTATGGTTTTGGCATCTTTGTCAAAAATCAAGTTTCTGTCGGTGTTTGGGTTTATTTCTGGATCTTCAATTGGATTCTATTGGTCAACCATTCTGTTTTATGCAAATAAAACATTATATTTTTACAAATACATATAAATGAATTAGTATCAGGTAAAGCAATACATCTGGGGTCAGAATTCTTTAGTGCTAGAAATTGAACCTGAAAACTTGGACATGGTGGGCAATCATTCTATTGATGATTTTTATCCCTACACAATATAAGGTAAACATAGTTCTTCAGAACAAAGATCTATACAGGCAACAAACAGAGATGTTACATTCTTACAAGAAGATCAGTTCCTCACATGTGCCAATCAACAGACTTTCAAAATGCATGAAGGCAAAACTTATAGAGCTGAAAGAAAAATATAAATCCACAATTAGAATCAATACCTCACTCTCAGCAACTGAGAAAACTACTAGACAAAAAAGTCAGATAAGAGAACTGAACAACATCATCAACTAATAGAGTTGAATGGATAACCATTTATCAACAGTAAGATATATATTCTTAACAAGCATCCATGGGACAGTCATCAAAACAGACTAAATCCAGTCATAAAACTAATCTGTAAATATTTCAAATAACAGAAATCATTTGCTGTATGTTTTTCAAGTGTAATGGAATCAAAGGAGAAGATAACTAACAAAAGACAACAAGAAAATCTCTAACGGAAATTGGCCAATCCATGGGCCTGAGAAAGTCTTAAGCCAAATTTTAAAATGCTTACAAGGAAGTTTAAATGGAATCATAGAATCAACATTTGTAGATCCAGATACAGTGATGCCAAAATACTAGCACTCAATACTAGTTAAAAAGAATGCTCCTATATCATTAAGCTGAGTCCCCACCTCCAAAAGCTAGAAAAGGAAGATAAAACCAAAGCAGAAAGATAAGTGACAACAATACAAAACAAGAAAATAAATAAATCCATTTGAAAACAGAAACACAAACACACACACACACACACACACACACACACTTGAAACAAAAAGCTGGTTCTTGAGGAAAAACGAAAACCAATAAAGCTAGGTGTGGTGGCAAAAGCCTTTAAGTGAAGCACATGAAGCACTTAGGAGGGAGAGGCAAGCGTATCTCTGAGTTCAAGGTCAGCCTAGTCTATGGAGCACGTTCCAGGACAGCCAGGGCTAAACAGAGAAACCTTGTCTCAAAAAAAATAAATAAATAAATAAATAAAAAAGAAGAAGGAGGAGAGGAGAAAGGAAAAGAAAAAAAGAAAGAAAAGGGTAAGTCCTTAGCAAAATATGAGAAAATATGAATGAAAGACATATATGAGAAAACATGAATGAAAGACATTACTCTGTGGAGTACATAGCCATCAAAAAAATAAATAAAGGAACACAATGAGCAACTTTATGCTCACCCATATGTCAACTTTGACTGAATGGAACAGTTCTTAAAGCTAAGAAGCCACAATGTAGATGAAATAGGTAAGTAAAATCCTGTTACAGACAGAGAAGAAGTGGAATTTGTAACTGAAACCTCCTCCAAAAGAATGACCCAGGAACAGATAGAGAATTTTACTAACTGTTGAAAAAATGGATAATAATTTTACCCAATTTCTCCAGCAAAATAGAAGAGGCAATAGTTTCCAACTTTTCAACTGTTTTATTTTTTAAAAGTAGGCCTAATATGAACTCATGAAATTAGAAATAAAAAATTTCAACAAAATATTACAAAATCAAAAAATGCACAACCATGCTTATATGTGATGATCAAAAGGATCTATGCAAAGATGACATTGAAAAAAAAAATCAACCAATGCTACCCATCACATTAACAAGTCAAAAAGTAAATCCATGTACCAGTGGAAACATCTGAATATTTCATAATTTTCTTGATTAAAAACTCTGAGTATATTAAAAATGAAGGGCAGCTACAATATTCAAGAGCATTTACAGGCAATACACAGTTAATATAACATCATACTTACTAGAGAAAGGCTGACTGCCTGCTCTCCTCCTAAGGATGCTGTAAAGTAAAGAGGTTCATTGTCACCACTCATGGTCACCAGACCATAGAATGAGTTCTAGCCAGTGCAACAGGCAAGAAAAAGAAATAAGGCATTAAAGATCAGAAAGAAATACAATTTCCACATTTGCACATGATGTAATTGTGTGAGCAGAAATTTCTTTTCTTTTTTTTCTTTTGGTTTTTCAAGACAGGGTTTCTCTGTGTAACAGCCCTGGCTCTCCTGGACTCACTCTGTAGACCAGGCTGGCCTCGAACTCACAGAGGTCCACCTGCCTCTACCTCCCAAGAGTTTACAAACAATGACATGTACTAATAAGCTAAGCAAGGATTCAGGGTAGAAGTTCCTGAATTTCTTTTTGTACACTAACAATTATCAGGTAAGAACTGAAATTTAAAATAGAATACCAGTAATGACTCCAATGTGTCTTTAAATACTTTCAACGTTAGGTGTGCATTTTAGAAAGCATTTACAAGATCTGTGTGTGGTAAGAAATTCCTAAGAACTATATACCTGAAAAACATCTACAGGCCATATATTTTGAAAATTACAAGATGCTGATAAATCAGTGAAAGGAGACCTAATAAATGCAGAGACATTGCAAAAAGTGACTTAAAAGAATCAGCATAGTAAAGGTCCATTTGCTCTTAACTAAGTTAATAGGTCAGGTAGGATTTATTTTTGAGAGATCTTTTATAACGCAGGCTGACCCCCAAGTTGCTACATAGTCAAGAATGACCTAATCATCCCTGATCTTCTGATCTGCCTGCCTCCACCTCTTAAGTGCTAAGGTTACAGCTGTGCATCACCACACCTGATTTTGTTTTTGTTTTGTTTTGTTTTGTTTTTGTTTTTCCCAATTCTGGAGACTTGAAACTAGAGCTCTGAGCAAGTACTTTACCAACCCAGGTATATTTGCATCCTTTACTGTGTAGCTTCAAAAAAAGTTTCCACCAAAATTCTAGCAAGGCATTTTGTAGACAGAGATAAATTCATTCTAAGATTTATATGGACAGGCACCAACCCCAGAGTAGCCATGGTAATGTTAGGAAAGAATGATGAAGTAGAAGAAATCTTTCTACCCCAATATTAAGGATTTATTTCTTTTTCTTTTATTGTTTAGGAGTTTCACACATGCATATAATGTTTTGAACAAATCTACCGCTGATCCGCCTCCCAGTACCTCCCTTATCCCACCCACCACTTTTCACTCTCAGGGTCATGTGCTCTTTTCTTTTTTTAAACCCACTCAGTACACTTAGCACTGCCAGCATATTCATGGCTGTAGGACCATCTCCTGGAGTATATTGGTGGGCTCTTGGGGGCTCCATCCCTAAGGAAAATTAGCTCTCTCTCCCCCAGGAGCCATCAATTGTTAATAGTTCCTCAGCTGGGAGTCAGACTTTAGGAGCTTCTCATTTTCTGAGGTCATTAACGTTAACATTAACTTTCCCTGTGCTCTCTGCTTCACCCTTCCCTCTCACTCCCACCCCATTTAACCCTTCTTGTGCCATTATTCATTTCCCCTTTCTCATTCACATAATCTCTGCTATATCCCCCTTCCTTCAAAATCCTCCCATGCCCCCTTACTAGTTTCTTGACATCTCCTTGTGCTCCATTTTAAGCACAAATGTCTAAAGGTCCAAAGCTAGCATCCACATATTGAGAGAGAACATGCAACATTTGTCTTTCTGGGTCTGGGTTACCTCACTCAATATATATGTATTTTTTTTTTAGTTCCACCCATTTTCATGCAAATTTTCTAATTTTATTTGTCTTTACACTGGGTAAAATTCTATTGTGAGTATGAATCACATTTTAATTATCCATTCATCAGTTGATGGACACTGAGACTGTGTCCATTTCCTGTCTATTGTCAATAGAACAGCCATGAAGATGGGTGAACAGGTATCTCTGTAGTAGGATGTAGAGTCCTTTGGGATTATGGTTGATCTACTTCTATCCTTTTGAGGTGGCTCCACAGTGCAACCACTGCCTGTGTGTACATTCACAGTGCTTGCACCAGTTTGCACTCCCACCAATAATAACCGAGTTTTCCCTCTTTCCCCACACCCACATCAGCATTTGTTGTCACTTTTTTGTTAAATCTTCGATATTCTGGCTGGGGTAAGATGGAATCTCCATGTAGTTTTAATGCACATTTCCCTGATTGCTAAGGATATAGTTCTCATTCATTTCTTCTTTCGAGAACCTTGTTTAGTTCCATGGCATGATTTTGAATTGAGTTGCTTGCTTTTTTGGTGTTTCGATTTTTTTCTTTGTTTAAAGTGCGCCTGGTAATTACTTTTTCTATTTCCAATTCCGTATCCTCCCTCTTCCCTCAGATGATGGTGTCCTTTCTTTACAGATGCTTTTTATATTCCTGCTGCATTATTTGTTTATCATTTGTCTTCATGCCTCAAGTACCAGGGTCCTGTCCAGAAAGGCTGTTCCTGTGTGTATTACTTGAAGCTTACTCCCTGGCTTCTTCTTTATCAGATTCAGGGTATCAGATTTTTCCTTGAGGCTCTTGATCCATTTGGTTCTGAGTTTTGTGCAGGAGGCAAAATAAGGATCAAGTTCCAGTGTTCTGCCTGTAGTCATCCAGTTTGCCCAGCACCATTTTTTGAAGTTTTCTCTCTTTTTCCAATGTGTATTCTATCAATAATTAGGTGCTGTATGAACGTGGACTTCTATCTGGGTCCTCAATTTTATTTCATTGATCAATAAGTTTGTTTTTATGCCAGTACCAGGTAGAATATTTCATTATGCTATATATGATTACTATAGCTCTGTAAAAGTCAGGGATAGTAATACCTCTAACAGTGATTTTTATTGTATAGGATTGTTTTAATTATCCTGGGTCTTTTGTGTTCTCAGATGAATTTTGGGAGTATTTTCTGCAATTTATGGGAAGAGAGCTGCGTTGGAATTTTGATTGAGATTGTGTCAAATCTGAAGATTGCTTTTGGTAGAATAGGCATTTTCACAATATTGAACTTACCAATTCATGAGCTCAAGAGGTCTTTTATCTTCTGGTATCTTCCATTTCTTTTCTCAGTGCCATAAAGGTACACACACACACACACACACACAAATCACTTTCCTCGTCCATTGTCCATTTCCTCCCTTCAATCCCTCCCAGAACCCCCCCCAATCTCTCTTATGTCCCTCACTCTCAAATTAATAGCCTCTTTTCTTTGTTTATTATTGTTACATGCATATGTGTGTATGTATTATGTATATGTTTTATGTGTATGCATGCATATGTATAAACAAATGCATACAAATATAACCTGCTGAGTCCATTTTGTTGTTTGTGTGTATATGGTTTCAAGCTGGTCATTTGCACTAGGTGACCAATAAGAGGGTTCATCCCTGGGAGAGGCTACTTCTCATTTTTCCAGCAGTCAAGAGCTGCCTGTAGTTCTTTGTCTAGGAGTGAGACCTCACAAAATTTCACTCTTCCATGTTAACAGATCTATTGATATTGGTTTTGTTTATGCAGTCATTTTTTTAGGAGAGAATATTTCACAGCAGACTTCATATTAGTCTGGCTCTTCCAATTTCTCTGAGCCCTCTTCCTGATGTTCCCTGAGCCGTAGATTCAGAAGCTGTGATGTGGATGTATCCACTGGGGCTGGGCTCCCTTTGATCCATTGATCTCTGCATTGTGCTTTGTTGTGGTTTTCTGTGATGGCTTCTACTCTCCATAAAGAGAGACTTCTTTAATGAAGGGTGGTTTCTATATTGTCAATGGGTGTGAGGTAGGATTTAAAACTCAGTAAGGAATTATGCTGGTCTAGCAAAATGGCAGTAATAGATTCTTTTCTAAGGTCTGTGCCCTCACTAGCGCTAGGAACATGGCTAGGTTTTGAGTACAAGGCATGATTTCCCTCTTCTTGGCCCTTAAGTCTATTTGTACAAGTCTTTCACTTCGTTAGATTTATTCCAAGTTCTATTTGTTTGAGATTATTGTGAATAGGATTGTTTTCATTTCTTTATCATAATATCTGTTGTTTGTATATAGGAAGACTACTGATTTTTATTTGTTAATTTTTGTATCTTGCTACTTTGCTGGACATGTTTATTAGGTTCTGGAGTTTTCTGGTGGTCTTCGGGGTCTTTTATATACAGAATCCTATCATCTGCAAATACGGATACTTTGAATTCCACCTTTTCCTATTTGTATCTCCCTTTATTTCTTTCACTTGTCTTATTGCTTTAATTGAGATTTCAAGCACTGTATTGAACAGGAGTTGAAAGAGTAGACATTGTTATTGTGTTCCTTATTTTCATGGAAATGTGCTTAGAGTGTTTCTGCATTCAGTATGATTTTGGAAGATTGTTATTTTTAAGTATGAAAATGAATATTTATCAGGAGAAATAAATTATATTATTAATATTATGGGGTTGAAAATATAACAAACATAACCAAAAATTTAACTGAGCATTTATATTAACTTCTTGACACACTTCCATAAACTGTTCCCCTATCATTATTAATTACCTTCCTTTTGAGAATTGTTTCGTTACAGCTTCTATAGTGAGACATGTAAGGCAAATTCTTAGAAAAATAGAAACAGATCAATGGAACAAAATAGAAAACCCAGAAATATGCCCACCTATGTTTTGACTACTGTGAAATAATTATCCAACAAATAATACTGTAAAGATTGAACTATAAACAAAAGGAGAAAAAAAGGCAGAAAATAAAGAATGAAGAACTTTCCCCTAAACCCCCACACCTTGTGCAAAGGTTAACCAAAAAATGTATGAGGAAGGACTGGAAATACAGCCCTGGGCTCCAGTTCCATCAGGTGAGTAAACAAACTGTGGTGCACTTGTACCACTGAATACTATTCAACAGTAAAAGAAAGTGAACTGCTGAGACATGCAACAACTTGAGAGGAATTTGACACAAGTTGATAGTGAGTCAGGGTCAGAAAGACAAGCAATGCATGTCCTCTCTCATATAGATTGTTGGATTAGTTGGGAGTGTGGGGGTGTCTTCAGAGGCCAGGAAGCTAGAAAGGGGAAGAGAAGAAGAAGCCTTAAAGTGGGGCGAAAATAATAGAATGCATGAGATATGAATTAGAGGAGAAACGCTGGGGCACATAGCCTTCAGTAAGGAGGGCGGTGGGGAAGTAGAAGAAAGGAACAGTGTGGAGGTGAAGGTTAGCAAGAGCTAAGAATGTATGAAAAAGCCAAATGCAAACCTACTACTCTGTAAGCTGATTTTTTTTCAATGTATAAACATTTTAAAGGGATTTGAGTATTGGTACCCTGCACGTGTGTGCAATGTCAAGTCTATGGTTATTAAATAAAAGTTCTAGTTCTAGGCATTGGGTACGTTCCAATGAGTTCTTTGCCCCCAAACAAGGTAAGCTAATTTTACCACTCCTGGTTCCCTACCAGAACTAGACAGGAAGACTCTACTGCTGAAGATACCACAGACTTTGGTTATAGAACACTGAGGATTCAGGTTTGAACTGAGTTAGTTTTGATAAGCGTGCATGATGTCAAAGTGTTTTCTAACTGGTTCTCCACTTAGGCTGGTGCTGCTTTCTTTCAACCCTGCTCAGTGACTCTTTATGCCATAGACAGAAGTTAATGCACAAACTCATAGCTAATCAAAGTCCTGAATGCATGACTGTTGAGTGTCCAGCCCTGAAAAGGATGCCTTTATCACCCCCATCACACTCTCACAGGCTCAAGGAGCATCACAGAAGAAAGGACAGAAAGAGAAAAAGAGCTGGAGGATGGGAAAGAATGCTATGGAACGCTGTCTTTTGGTCATGCACTCTGAATTACTGAAATGCTGTGGTTACCTGCACAAGATCTGAACAAGAGCTGGCTTGTCAACGTTCTCGCGAGGATGGAAGGGAGACTCCCAAGGCCCTATCTCAGCTGAGGGGCTATTGGCAGTTGATAGCTTCTGGGAAAGGATAGTCATTTTTATTTTCAGTGATTTAGCCACTAAAATAATTCCACAGTCATACCCGTGCACATGCAAGCAATCCCAATTAAATTCAGTGGATTATTTTTACAAGACATGAAAGAAAGAAGGTGCACTTTGGAGAAGAAGAAGTCTAGAGGTAGTGGGAAGAGGTTAAGAGAGGGTAATATGGGGTGAATATTGTCCAAAATTTATTATAAAATGCATGAAACCATATGACTTATGGGGATTTTATACTGCATGAGTTACACATTTTGTATGACTTTTTGAAGTAGTACAGTCTTAGAAGAAGAGGGTCTATTAGAGGCTGTTAGCATTTCAATGGCAAGGCAAGGTTAAAAAAAAAGGAAGGGGACAGAGATGGTAGAAGAGCACTCCTTTTGTTCAATGGTGCTGATGGAACTGCACTGTCTTGATTGTGACAGTGGCCGGGAGAATACATGTGATGAAATGACATGAAACTAAATAAAGACAAATGAGTATGCTGTATGCTGAAACTGGGAAAACTCAAAGACTGGTAGATTCTATCTTATAAACATCCTGCTTGGGACAGTTTTATCAGATGTAAGCATTGGAGGAAAATGGGGAAGTGGTTCAGGAGACCTCCCTGTAGTCTTTCTTACAGTTGTATGCATATCTACAGTGATCTGAAGACAAAACTCAACATTTGAAATTAGATCTTTTTCTTCATCATCTCCCCTTCAAGCACTTAGTTAATTCCTAAACATTTACCAATGGGCAGATCCTCATCTCTTTGGAGTATGGACTTTGTATTAATAAAGTTCATTGAGGCTTCTTCCCTGAGTTGAAACAGTAGAAGAGGCTGTGGTCTTGGAAGAGTAACTTTGATTGAGTTGGTCTCAGTTTTCCTCATCAGTAAAATGGAGTGTTGGCACTAGAGGGAAAGAAAGTGAAGATTTATTTTAAAACAAAACTATTTTTACCTATATATTTTCCCTTGTTCTTTTAGAAAGCCCAATGTGCTATGTGCTATGCTATAATTTGAATGCAGCTTGTCTCCTCAAATTTTGTGAGCTAGAAATTTATTCCCCAGCATAGTGTTGCTGAGGTAGTAGGCTCTTCAAGAGGTGGGGAAAAAACAGAATGTGGCAAAGTCACTGGAAGCACTGACCTTTGCAGGTGCTAATGTATCACCCATGGGACCTCTAGCTAGTTTTCCTGACAATGGGTTGTTATAAAAGAGAAAGACTTGTTTTTCTTTGCTCTTGTTTTGCAGTGTGACCATTTGCACACATATTCCTACGTATGTGATGCCATCTACTATGAAGCTAGGCAGAAGCAACAGAAAATGGAGTGATATGAATTATGAGTATCTAAGTTATAAATGAGAAAACAGAACTGGGAAACAAGCTTACCATATAAGAGTTGAAATTGAATTCCAAAGTCCAGGTTCTTTTTAATACTACCTGCTGTGTAGAAGTCTTGCTACTACTTGAACCTAATATAAGGTCATCTCTCTGGAGGAAGATGATTCCAGCAGGGATCTGCTCAACTTTCTGAGTGGCCAAAGCTGGAAGGGATTCAGCTCAACCCTACCGAGCAAGTCTGGTTGTTCCAGGAGTCATAGACTTTAATAGGCTGATTCCTCCACACACTGCAGAGCTACCAGGAACAAGCTGCTCATTTCCTCCTGTTTGGGAGTTTGTTTCCACTATCATAGTCTAAAGGCAAGACAGCCAGCCCGAAAGGCTGAGAGCATTCCTTTTAGTTGGTAGAGAAGAGACTTGGTCCAGCAGCTGAGCAGCTGTGAGCTATAGGAACAGAGTATCAACACTGGATGATGCTGCTCGGGGGTTTGAGGTTGGTCCAGGGGCCAGGTCTGAATCATGGTCAAAAGGTTTTGCTTAGGCTTCTGCCATCTTGCCCATGACAATCATCTGCATGCTTTCCTTATAATCAGCCCTACAGCACAGCTGCCACAAATGCCAGATGCAAGGCAGTGCTTAGCCCCATGCTTGGAATCAGAAGATGGGGGATTTACACAACCCTGAAACTTCCTATAAGACTTTGGATGATCCATCTCTCTCTTGGATTCAATGCCCTCAGCTATAGAACGAGGGAGTCATCCTCAGACCTCATAGTTGAGGTTAGCTGTAAGATCTGCATGTAAGGAATACCCAAATATACCATAGCTCGAAAACAGTGGAAGAGAAGCCTTAGTTGGATGTCACTTTTCTTGCAAGGCTGTTTATTCCCTAACAAAATGTACTTAGTATCAATTTTGTGACTCAAACCCAGAGATAAAGAAAAATAGAATAGGGATGGGCAGCTCAGAGCATGAAGAAGGAGGGCTGTGCAGAGAGTCAGCAAGCCCTGAATTTGCAGAAGCATCTTGTAAACAAGGGCACTGTTCCCTATTTATGCACCTCCTATGCCCTGCCTGGGTTCTGCGTGGTCCCCACTTCTTGTTAGCTTTTCAGCTGCACACCAGGCCCCAGCTGGCAGTGGCTAATTGCAATCAGCAGGTGAGAAATGTAGGTTCTCCGAAAAGGAATTATCTTCAGTGCTGGGAACCATTCTGGGAAATGGAACAGACCTGGGAAGAGAGGGGGAGATGTTTAAAACCTGAACTTCTGTGAAAAGCATTAATTGAAAAAGACAGCACCGCACACCAGGAACCCATGGCTCACTCGCCTGAAAATATAATGAAGCAGCTACGTGTGGAAAGAAAGAAGAGGGAGAATTTCCATTTCTACAAGAGCAGCCCACTGCCTCATGTGCCTGAGCCCCGCCTGCCCTCTTTTTCCAGGAGACCCAGAGAGCACAAAGGTTTGCTCTCGGAGTTTTACATTGCATTTTAAATTTATATTTGTCTACACGGGCAAAATCACTTTAGTAAGCTAAGGACTTTTTTATCTTTAAAAGAGAGACTTCACTCAATCTACCGTGAAGTTGAATGTCTAGAAGGATAAGGTTCAAAACTGGTTCATGGTCTCAACAGGGTTTCTCTGTATATCTCTCACCATCCAAGAACTCGCTCTGTAGACCACGCTGGCCTTCAACTCACAGATATCCACCTGCCTCTGCTGGGATTAAAGGTGTGCACTACCACGTCTGGCCATTACAGACAGCTGTGAACGGCCATGTGGGTGCCAGGATTTGAACCTGGGTCCTTTGGAAGAACAGCCAGTGCTCTTAACCAGTGAGCCATCTCTCCAGCCCTGATTCTCAGTCTCTTAAGGTCACCCAGCACCCAAGTATTCACTGGGTCAAGTGCCAAGGAAGCAGTGGGGATGTGGGTGCAGCCACATATCCTAAAAGGATGTTGGGTTCCTTACAGAAGAGCAGAGTCAGTGATCAAAGTCCTCGTGGGAGGTGCCCCTCCTCCTTGACCCAGAATGAGGATAAGAAGAGGCCTTGGGTGGCCTTCTTGGAAGCCTCACCATAAGGCCCTGTAGAGGCTCACTCTTGATACCTATAGAATTGTCTTCCCTCAGTGTTGGATCAGGAAAGGGAGTGGAAAGCTTACCAGAGGAGGGATTTGAGTTTCAGTTTTCTCAATGTGTTCCCCTGTGGGGAGTGTTGTGCAGCATGCCTGCTGATTTTGAGAACCTTGTCTTTGCTCATTGGGTTTGCCGTGGCAGCTAGCATTGCACACATCAGTGGGGTGCCCTGAAAACCACCCAAGGAGAGTTCACACTACAAGGGGTGGGGAAACTAGCCCAGCAATGGAGAAACGGTGTCATGTAGACAGGCCCCAGAAGCCTTGCTCTCATCTATAAAAGAGTAGGTTGCATACCATGACCCTTCTTCACCTCACTTCCACCTCGCAGATCCTATAAAAGGCAAATGATTAGACATGGCTTCAACTAGGAAAGATTCACTCCTCAAAATAAATGTTTCTTTTTTTTTTTTTTGCTTTGTTTTTAGTTTGTTTTCCCTTCCTGTTGGTTTTTTGTAGGACAAAAGGGAGGGAGAGCGTGAGTTTTGGAGCTGATCTCAAAAAGAGCTACACTCCCTGGTGGGAGGTCACACTAAGGACAGAGTCTCATGAGGCCAAAGAATCTTTGTCCACCTGCAAGCAGAGCCCCGCCTCCGGCGACTGACCCTCTTCTTTCAACTCCCAGGCACCAAATGTAAGAAGAGAGATTAAAGCCTCAGGGGATAGACATGAAGAGACTGCAGACCTTCCGCCTGGGAGCCAGACTCTAAGTTTTGTGATCAAAAGGCAAATAAACTGCCATTCCCACCATGCCTCCCACATCTGCTGAGCCGCCGCCGACTGAGCAAATGTTTCCTCTTTTTAAACAAGCCTACCCGAAGAAGGCAAAGCAAGTCAAACCCTGAAGTTTGGAGCAGACCCCTTAGGAGAAACCACGGCAAGCAGCTTATCAAGTTCCTTTCCCACATCTTTCCAAAGCAAGTCGTCCAAGTCTGAAGACAAACTGCAAACAAAGTCACTCTAGCTCTTCATGCTGGCTTCCCCATTCTGACCCAGGCTAGGTTTAGAATAGGAGGTGGCTTTGAATTCGAAGCTGCTGAAAGAATTTTAGAGAGGCCAGTGGGTCAAGAAGAGGAGGAGAGGGAAGACGCTGCCTGCAGCCTTCCAAGAAATATGGGGTTCTGTAATGCCAAGATGCACGACTCCAGGGGGCATAATTCACATTGAAGTCTTTAGATCTCCATTCCAGCAGGTGTCATGCAACAGGGGAGCTGTTGCTACTCCCCAAAGCTAAAGCTACTCTGGGGAATGACAGCAAAGCTCTCAACATAGCCCACTATGTGCCACTATTTGGATATAAGAGTACAGATAGCAATTAGTTCTGCTATTAGTAAGACTACCTCAGAGCAAAAGAGATGGAGAAAGTCAAGATTGCAATGCATATATAGTAGGATGGTCAGGAAAGTCCTTCTTGATTTGAAGTGACTGATGAGCACTAACAGGAAGTGAAAACAAGAATCCTTCTAGCAGGTTCCCTGGAGCAAGAAACCCAGGTAGAAAAGGACATGGCATGTGAACATCCTTGAGGGAGGAATATGTTTGGCACAACTGAAGTGCACCATGGGAGCCAGTGAAGCTGAATGGAGCAACAACAGTATCTCCAAAGGTCCTGAGTTCAGTGAGATTCACAGCACGTTCTAGCAGGTGCCCCTACTGTGTAATCAGGCTGTTCTGCTGCGGCCTGTAGGACTGGCTCTCCATTAACTAGCACATTGCTCATTTGATTGCCAGGTGTGTTGGGGCACGCCCTTAATCCCAGCACTTGGGAGGCAGAGGCAAGCGGATCTCTGTGAGTTCGAGGCTAGCCTGGTCTACAAAGTGAGACTGGGACAGTCAAGGATACACAGAGAAACCCTGTCTCAGAAAACCTAATAGGAGAAGAAGAAGAAGAAGAAGAAGAAGAAGAAGAAGAAGAAGAAGAAGAAGAAGAAGAGGAGGAAGAGGAGGAGGAGGAGGAGGAGGAGGAGGAGGAGGAGGAAATAAGCCACCTGTCTGCTTCCTTGGATAACCAACATTTCAACACAGCAGTGATGGAGTGACTGTTCTGCAGCACTGGGGACCTAGGATCCAAGACCACACGATCTCCTACACAACCCTCTGCCACCATCCTCTCAGTGTGGTTCCCGGTGCTGCATCTTGTGATTGATGGCATCAAGGGACATAGAGAGTGTCACTTGATGGTGTCTCCCAACTATACCCCCAGCCTCACTTCAGAGGTAGTACATTCTTGGTTCCCCTAGTTCTTCATATGCCGGGTAATTAAATACATTCAATATTAACCCCACCACCATCACTTTCTCCCACATACAAGAAAGTATCCATGCTTCTGGAGAGAATGAACTGTTTCCTGGACTCTTCTTGCCCAAGCACCTGGAATGGATTCATTGTCTGTTATCCTCATCTATTCAAAGGCTTTGGCTCAGAGTTTCACAATGTCTACCCTGAATATCATAAGATGGGACTCAGGGGTTACTCAGGCATTCTGATGATGGCTTCCCAGATAAGGACCGACCTGAAAGATGTTCCTGGCCAGAATTTCCTTGTTTGCTTGTCAGTGCTCATCAGCTCTAGCACACTGTGCCATGTAGGCATAATCTCTAGGCAGAGATGACAAGGGAAGCAGGAAGATTGTTGTCTTTGAAGGCTGAGGACCTGGGTCCTGAAGCAGGGCTGTATGACGGCATCATTCAGAGAGACAGAAACCACCATGGGGTTCTAGAACGAGGCTTTTATGATAAATATGGAGCCCTCAACAGTTGTAGAAGTTGAGTAAGGGATTTGCATGTCAGTTGATCCACATCCAGTCTTGGGCCTGAAAATGGTAGGACTGGCAGTCAGTATGTGTGGTGGGAGAGAATGAAACAAGGACAATGTGGGACAAAAAGACAAATTAGTGTCTACCTGGACACATGGGAACAGTCTTGGTTTCTTAGCACTTCGAACTTCACCAGGGAAGGTGACTTGTAGGTTAGATTGCTGTCTTCCACCATGCAGATGCACCCACAACAGACCCCAGGACTCCAATAAGGTCAAAAAGGAAACTTGACAGGGACTGGAAGAGCTTCGCAACTGCCAGCTGCCCACGCCTAGTTAAGCCTCCAGATTGATGAGGACATATGTGACCAATGCAAAAGGCTACAATATCCACCTTCCAAGTCTCAGTGTAGAGAAGTGACCTCCTCTACTTTCATCTTCAAAGCATAAGCACATTTTTTCCCAGACCACTCCCAAACAGAGGAGGAAAAGAAAGGAATTCTGGGAAACATAGTACAAATTTTACTACTATGGTACATAGCTACCACATGACCTTGACTTTTAGGCTTCAGTATCTTATGACATCTGGAGCTTGCCTAAAGGAAAGGGTGGGGAGTGCCCATCTTACAGGAAACCTTTCTACTTTCTCTTCATTTGTGAATGTGCAAAGATAGCACATTGCTCTAGGTCAAGTTGCACTCCAGAGTGAGGAGCCCAAGCTCCAGAGCTACTAGAGCATTATGAGCGTCCAGGTTAGTGTAGGCATTGATCCTCCGAGAAACATCATGTTCTTAGGGTTTTGAATTGGAATGATGATATTGTTCCCATTCTAGCCAGCACAAGAGAGATGTTATCGCTCCATGTGGTAAGGCTTAGGTCCACCATGCTGCTGGACTGACATTAGTTACATGGTGAAGTGATGGCAGAAGGAGGCAAAATTCCACACTCATCTCTGGCAATCAAGCTGAGAAGTCCCCAGATGTGAGAGAGAAAAAAAAAGATGGAAAAAGATGGATAGGATCTTCATAGTGCAATTAACAACAAATGGTCTCAGTAGGAGTTCACCTTACAGGTGGTTCCAGAAAAATCTGATGTCATTCTGAGGAACTGAATGCAAGCATCATAAGCTATGAACAGGTTACTGCAAAATATGTTTTTTTTTTTTTTGCAGACTCTGCTTCTAGGTGACCTGGGTGGGAGAGAAGAACAAATGAACACGCACAAAAGAGCAAAGAGATGGTAATGAAGAAGTGGGATGGGGATCAAATTGTACAGAAAGAAAAGAAAGATTTATTGGTGGACAAAGAAATAAAAAGGGAAAAGAAAATGATTGCTGAGGGAAGGAAGCTGAGTTATGGGATCTGATGCCAACATATGGAACAAAATCAAGGAAAGAAAATGCCAGAAGGGATACCTTCATTCAGGCTACTTCTTGGAAGAAGGAATAGTTATTTGTGGTACATTGGAGTTGAAACAAGACCAAATGAGACTGAGGTGGCCAGAGGCAATATAAGACTCCACTGGAGCAAAGTGTTTCAGATTGTAGCCACAAGTGGGCCAAGTACATAGGCAAGTCAGCAGGAAGTGCAGGCCTATCTGCGAGGTTTCTCACCATAGAGATTAGCGGAAGGGGTATTGCTGTTTTCAAAGTGGCAGAAGCAACTGAATGTGAGTTTCCATAGTGTTTAAAATGTCAAAATTTTAAATTTAGGAAATCAGTTCTAACTAAATATCTCACGACATTCTTGTTGAGGTCTCACACTGTCAGTGGTTTTATGGAAATAGGATTCTAGTTTCCTGTTGTTCTCCTTGGAGGCTATAGAGATCCAAATTAGAATTAAGTCTGTAGGATCTGTTTCTAGCACATAGTTTCTTAGAGTTTTTCTGTCAAGTGCCAGTTATTAAAATATATTAGATTGTGTGAGCTGGCTGTATATTGCTTGTTGCAACTCCCAAGCACTGCTATTTAAGCCTGAAAGCAACCATAGGAAATAAAGGAGGATGGTGACCATGTCCTAGTAAAACTTTATATAAAAAACAGATACAGTCTGCATATGGTCTAAGCACTATAGTTTGTTGACCACTGATCTAAAAGTTTCCTAGAATGTTCAGTTGCATATACACAAAACATTGGCAAACTGAGGGTTTAAAGTATGCATTACTCACAAACTTTCCATGTTCTAACACAGAGAAGGAAGAAAATAAAGAAAAACTGAAAAAAGAAATCAAATTCTTTTCCCCCATAAGCATGGAGAAGAATGCAGAAAAGAGCAAGAAGGATTTAAAGGCAAAATATGTTCTGTAAAGGTCTCACACATGCATATACACACCACCCACATACACACACACCACATACTACACACACACCACACATACACACACACACACCACACATATACATGCACACACACATACACCACACACTACACACATACCACACATACCACACACACTACACACACACCACAGATATACATGCATACACACATGCACGCACACACATACACCACACACTACACACATACCACACACACCACACACACTGCACACACACCACACACACATGCACACACCACACACACACACACACACACACACACACACACACACACACACACACACACACACACACACACACACGACAATGTAGAGAATAAGAGACCAGAAATCAAGCGATCCAGACTCTAGAACACACCCTGCCTTCACCATCACTGCCTCAAAATAACACTGTCTTCAGCTTCTTTTGCTCCTTCAAAGGGCAGACCTTGGACAAAGAACGCTGTCAATTCTGGCTCTCAGCTGGATCCCAGCCGCATAATATCCAGAGCCAAACAGGAAACAAAGGCACAGCAGGCTGCAGCAGAGCTGCAGTGGGAGTAAGCAGGCCTGGGACTCTTTGCCACTCCTACTGGTGTCTCTTTTCGAGGACAGATCCCTATCTTCTTCCTACATCGTATTATACTGAAGAAATATCTGAACTTGTGCTTAAATAAACAGTTCAATCAGGAGTCTCAAGTTTCCTTTAATCACCCAATCTCCCAGCTAGACTGAAGAATTATTTTCCATCTTCTAACCACTGAACTGTTAAGTATCAGCTGAAGCAAACAGAATATCAGGAACTGCTGAATGTCACCCCAGCCCTAGTCTTTCACTAACAAAGTTCCCACAGTGCCTGTGTTTTTTAAAAGGCTCTGCAACTAAACATGGCTCCTGGAGTGATCTTGCTGTAAGGAAGTGCTTTGTAGTGTTGGGGGAGGGAAGCATTTTTTTCATCTAGAATGATTGGCTTTGGCTTCTGCTCATTAAAAGGAAAACATGTCTACGGTCAGACATTGCCAGTTGGAGTGGGGAGAATCTTTCTGGACTCTACTTGATGATAGGCCCATTAGAACTCTCTCAGCCTTACTTTTCCATCTGTACAGTGGAGCTGGAATTTTTCACTCTGCATTGCTGCTCTGGAGAGCAGAGCAGAGCATGAATTGCATGTCTAACCCAGTTCTCAGTGTACAGCAGCCACTCTCTAGACAGGACCTATCTTGCTATTTATTCAGGACTGTTCGAACTTAATTCTTACACAAGCCAGGCTGTTTATTTGGTGATAATATTGTTCTGTACAATTGCTGTAAGTTAATTTTTAAAGGTTTAATTCTACTGTTAATCAATTTTCCCCTGGCATGTACCTCCTCCATAGGCACTCCCTTGAAATATACTTATGGCTGGTGTAGATACCATTTACATTTGTGAAGAGTCAGTGTGGACCCCACCCCTTGGCTGTTGTCCTACCTCTGAGATAGTAGATAGGAGCCAGGATAACTGGGAACTGTAAAATTTTCTGGACAATCAAACATCCCATCTAGTGAGTCACGAGTTTCTTTTGGCAGGTGCAGAATGAAAACACCCTTCCTGTCACTGCAGCCCTTCCCAAATCCCCTCCCTCTTTTGACCTTCTCAAAGGCCAACATCCCTCATATACAGCCAACCCACAGGCCCGATAAGAAGTGAATTACCTACCTCACAACATTGGCCTTTTCTGGTTCTGACCTCACTAATTCCCACAGTGTTTCTGGGTTCAGAATTACTCATGGGAAATCCCACAGCTGCCTTCTGGATGCTCTCTGTGAACTCAGTTTCATCCCCCTCCATTCCAGCTTCCTCACATGGCCAATAAACATATTCTAAGGACCCAGCTATCCTTCTGACACCACCCTGTTTAAGAACTGTGGCATGTAGAACAAAGTTTAAACACCTCAGCAAGTTCTAGAAGTACTTCTGGGCCTGGTTCCAATTTAGTCTTGGGAGCCTCCATCATCGGGATTCTGTTCTTATTCTCATGATCCTGTCTGATTGGCCAACTTCTACTTAACCTTTACAAGTCAGGACAAATGCCACCCATCTCTGACAAGGGCTGTCCCACTTACCTTTTTGTCTCCATTCCTAAATAAGTCATGTACCTTGCACACATAACCATGTTTGCTGATGGCTTGTCTTTCTGCTTGGCTATCATCTCAACAAGAACACGAGCTACAACTTATTCATTTTGGTATTTCCAATTACATATTACCTGACATGTGGTTGTAGATGTACATCAGACTTTGCTAACTAGAGTAGAATAAACTGAGAGGATGAATTCTACAGGATTGCTAGGGAGGGAAGGCTAATGCACACAAGACAGAAGAAATCCACAGGTGTCATCAAAGGACTCTTCCAGTGTTTTTATACTAATGGAATTTGCTTTAACCTGGGTATACCTTTGGAGAATTGGGTAAACATTTCTTCTACTATCCTCTAACCCATCAAAGCAATAACTTTCACTCTTCAAATATGCCTCCAGGTACTTGCTTTGCCAGCTTTCTACCTTCCATCATGTGCAAAGGTTTCTCATTTTAGTACAAGAAAATTTGGAGAGGTCCACAGTAATAGCCTCTTGCACAAACCATTTTCTGTTTCCTGGCCCTGAAGCTGAAGCTGAAGAACAAGTTCCATACTTCTTGGCAAAGAACATAAGGCTATCCATGCCATGGCCTTCTCTGGTATCACCACTGGCATCCAATATCACTACTATTCTAGCAGGCCAGGCTTTGTGTGATGCTTTGCTTTCTAAATACTGTTCTCAGAGTGCATTCCCATCCCCCTCCATTTAGTGTGTTTCTAATCATTCTTTTTTTTCCCCCAACATTTATTTATTTCTTCAAGTTGAATCTCAATCACATTTCCCCTCCCTCTTTCCTGTCCTGGTCCCACCCTCCTACCCTCTAACTCCTCACCCTCCTATCTTCTTTTTTTTTTATTTAAGGTGTATCTCCGCCCACACCAACAGCTCCCTCTTTTAGTCTAATAAAAGGCTCTTTTTCTTATAACAACAAATACAACACAAAACAATAAGAACAATTAGGCAACAATTATGAAAACTATAAGACATAACATATATTCCCAATGTCCAGTTCATATGTATTTGGCAACTAATAATAATATTCTATTATCTATCTATCTTCATGAGTTTAAAGTTCTATACCTAACTCAGTTTGCATCCTAACTTACATTACCAACTTGAAAACATCTTCTTAGATCTTGAACATCCTTTTAATTCCTAAACAACTTAAAACTTAACTGTGAGACTATAACTATCTAGTCTTCAACCACATCAGAGACCTGAAAAGGATAAATATATCTGAATAAACAGGAAGTGCAGAGCAAGCAGCTTCCAAAACTAAGAAATGGTCCTCCATGGCTCAGCCAGTAGGGTGCCGGACAGTGAAAATCTGATCATTCTTTAATGTCCATTTCAGCTAGTGCCTGCTGGGAGACATCTTCCATGCCAACATTCTCCCTCTTTGTTTTGGCTTGAAAATGAAATGTCCCAACAGGCTCATGTAGTGAACAATTGAACCCTAGCTACTCATACTATTTTGGAAAGTTCTGGGAAGCTTTTGGACATGGGACACTGGGTGCATACTTTTGAAGGTTATACATGGTCCAAGTCCCCTCCCTTCTCTTTTTACTACTATCCTGTCTGTCACGAGGACAGTATCTGCCTCACACTCCCACTAGCATGATGTTACACTTTCCACTGGCTCAGAATTGATGGAGCCAAGAGCTGTAAACTGAAACAATTCAAACTGTGAGCTAAAATAAGCCCTTCCTTTCTTTAAATTGTTAGCTCAAGTAATTTGATCACAGCAAAGATAAACTTGACTGGTTCTCCCTTGAACAAATGCTGTATGTTTCTGTGATGGGATTCTTCCTACTTTTTTCCTTGCTCTTCTTTTTTGAAGTCTGTTGTATTTTTGTTTTAGATACCAGGTGCAGTTAATTGAATTTATCACAAGTATCGTAAGGCCTTTCTTATCTGCAAGTGATGAGTTCCAAGCCTTCAGTGGGCACTTAAATGAATAGATAATACCAAACTTTATATATGTTCTGTTTTGTTCTATATACATATACATTTTTCTTGCAAATTAGTAACAGTAAAACAACAACAACAGTAATAATTAAATGGAACAGCCCCAATACTTAGCAAAAGTACTTAGTACTTTTTAAAGTACTCAGTAAAAGATATGTTAATGCGATCTCTCAAAATCTTTCCCTCAAAATACTTCACTGCATTAAAATCAAACTTTTTGTGGTAATGCGAGATAGTTCAGTGTCTAATTGCGAGATGAAATGAGGCAAATGACAGTGACATTGTGCTATACTTCCACTGACTGTAGGTACCTGAAATGACAGAAAGTGAAACCATGAACAAGGGACCGTTACTGAATTGGTTACTTATATGCTGTCATGATTGGTCCCTAAACAGTTCATAAGTATTAGTAAAGCAGCTGTCCTATCCCCATAGGACTTCCAGAATAGCCCACCACCTTGTCCCATTACAACTTTTGTCTTTACTTTCATGTTTAAGAAATATATCATCTTAAATCATATATTCACCCTTTTCTTTTTTCATGTAATTTTACTGTAACTAGACACATCCCTTTAAAATATGCAAATATTTTAGTTTTGTTACTTCTACCTTCAACAAAAAAGAACGATACTGCATGTAATTCTTTGGGGCCTTGTTTATTGTAGATTCAATTTTTTTTTAGTCATTTAGACTACTGTATAATATTTACAATCTTTCTCTACTACCCTTCTATGGACATTTGACTTGGGATCATGTGACCAGATTTAATGACTATATAAGAATGCCTGTTCAGATTTAGATTTTGGATACGTGAAGAATCTTTTATGCACTCTTTGGCATAGCACTTATCAATATATTAAAAACAGTGATTCAGTCTTTATCAGGAATTAGGTTTTAACAGTGCATCCTAGATTTTGCCTGGAAACACTAGGTTTTGACTGGAGCTTTTATGAACCTCTCTGTACAGAACTGTTACTGGGTATGCCAGGGTTTCTTTTAGATATTTGTGTAGGTGTGTGTGCATGCTCGATTTTTGGGTGTTAACAACAAAATCCCTTCTTAAATGGCTGTTCTCAAGAACTCCTGAAGCCATCTTCTATTTTGAGAAGGCAAAACAGGGGTCAGAGTGTGGCACAGTGGGGGAAAAGAGATATAGAACCATGTGTCGGTAGTGCATGCACTCATTTCTTTTGAAGGCGCGGACTGAAGTGTTACTCCTGAACTTTATGTCCAGTTAGAAGCTCTCAAGATGCTTTGTTATGAAGTCTTTACATTGGGAGCCACAGAGGATGTCACTCATGTGCATGGAGTCTACAGTGGGCAATGCGGGCTTGGGTTTGCCTCCAGCCTGGAGTCACCTAGGAGCAAGGGTAGTAAGTAGTCAGTCTAAACTGCAGCCTTTTTGGTCATGAATTGCAAGAGTATGCTTGGAGAAGAGATGTTCAAGTATGGTCTGTAAGTAAAAAAATGGCTGTGGAGGACACACTCACGAGAGAGAGAGAGAGAGAGAGAGAGAGAGAGAGAGAGAGAGAGAGAG
>CAJQZJ010000248.1:2464537-2474597 GCA_907164525.1 Lophiomys imhausi | reverse complement strand
GAGAGAGAGAGAGAGAGAGAGAGAGAGAGAGAGAGAGAGAGAGAGAGGAGAAGGAACTGGCCTGTAGTGTCTGGGGATCTCAGCAGACAGCAAACGAGGGCATTGTGCTGATTAGTTTTCTGTTTTGTTTGTCTGACAACTTGACACAGGCTAGAGTCATCTGGAAAGAGGACACCTCAGTTGAGAAAAATAGTTTCATCAAATTGGCCTGGTGGACAAGTCTGTGGGGGCATTTTCTTGATAAATGATTGATGTGAGAGGGCTTAGCCCACTGTGGGTGGTACCACCCTTGAGCAAGTGGTCCTGAGTTGTGTCAGAAAGAAGGTTGAGTGAGCCATGGGGATCAAGACTGGAAGCAGCCCCTCAAGAGTCTCTGCTTCAGTTCCTGTCTCCAGGTACCTGTCTTGGGTTCCTGCCCTGACTCCCTCAATGATGGACTGGAATCAGAGTGTGTAAGTTGCTTGTGGTCATGCTGATGATCACAGAAACAGAAAGCAAGCAAGGACAGGAGCATTCTGCTAAGGTCAAAAAAGCCAACAGCAGTCTTGAGCTATTATCCTTTATGGAGACAAGTTAGGCAGAGGTCAAGAGAGTGCCAGAAGATCAATCTCTTGCCATGGGCATCTCTGAAGAGCTCAGGAGGGAGTTAGCTTTATTTTTCTTCCATGTGCATAGGATGATGCCAGCTGAGACTCCAGCTTTAATCATCCTAAAAGCAGGCTCAGAAAGGGCAATGTCATCACTCTGTCAAGTTGGAACAGTCTGCTTCCTGACCTCTCCCAGCTTCAACACTGGCTTCAGCCAAAAAGGCAGCTAACAAACGGAGGAGGAGATGAGTGGAGAGAGGCCCCTTGGCCTTCACACTGTGGCTTTTCAGTGTAAAAGATCTGGTCAGGGAAGATTAAATGCTAAGCCAGACTTGGAGTTTTGACTCTTCATATGTTTAATGAGACACTCTAATTACTCAGTTATGATTTGGAGTGACTATAACAATGTGTTACCTAACAATTAATAGAAATTGTGTTCAGTGTGCATTCTGGTCTGAGGGAAGATGATCCTCCTGGAAGAAAGTCAAACAAGTAAGTCCTGCTTTGTTCACATAAGCTAGACTTCTTGGCATACTTGTTGCACAATAATGCCCTAATTTACATACATTCACTTTATCCATATATCTAACCACATCTGAGAGGCTACACTGGCAATTCCAAGTAGCCATGGGGCCAAAACTTCTCCATGCTTTCCACAATCTCTCTGTATTCTGTATCCCTGTCTCTTCTCTCTCTCTGGCTTTCTTCCTGTCCATCTCCTCTCTCTCTCTCTCTCTCTCTCTCTCTCTCTCTGTTTCTCCTCTCACCTAAATGTAGACCTTAGTACATTTAGTTAATCTGTTGTTATTAGTCTGTGAGGCCTTCTCACCCAAAACCCAGGTCTTGGCCGTCACTGTATAAGGAAATCAGGTGGTAACAGACATGAGTAGTTGGACTACCAGATGATAGATAGGATAACAAAGGCCAAATAAGATGTGCTGGTCCTGATGACTACCAGACTATCTTAGATATGAAAATGTAATATAAATAAAATATAATAATAACATAAATAAATGTTTACAGATAGAAGTTTTCAAGTCTTGTCCATTCCAAGCTTAACTACAATGATGAAGAAAAAGTAGCTGTTCTACAAAATGGTAACCTACAGATTGGGAAAAAATCTTCACCAACCCCCCATCTGACAGAGGGCTAATATCCAAAATTTACAAAGAACTCAAGAAATTAAATGCCAAGAAACCAAATAATCCAATAAAAAAATGGGGAACAGAGCTAAACAGAGAATTCACAAAGGAGGAATCCCTAATGGCTGAGAGACACTTAAAGAAATGCTCAGCATCCTTAATCATCAGAGAAATGCAACTCAAGACGACCCTGAGATTCCATCTCACACCTGTCAGAATGGCTAAGATCAAAAGCTCAAATGACAGCACATGCTGGTGAGGTCGCAGAGAAAGGGGAACACTCCTCCATTGCCAGTGGGAGTGCAAGCTTGTACAACCACTATGGAAATCAGTCTGGCTATATCTTAGAAAACTTGGAATAGCTCTACCTCAAGACCCAACCATACCACTCCTGGGTGTACATCCAAATGATTCCTCACCAAATCACAAGGGAGTTTCCTCATCTATGTTCATAGCAGCCTTATTTGTAATAGCTAGAAACTGAAAACAACCCAGATGTCCCTCAACCAAAGAATGGATTAAAAAACTGTGGTACATCTACACAATGGAATACTACTCAGCCATCAGAAACAACGAAATCAGGCAATTTGCAGCCAAATGGATGGAATTAGAGAACCTCATCCTGAGTTAGCTAACCCAGACTCAGAAGGATTCACATGGCATCTATTCACTTATAATCGAATTTTAGCCATATAGTACAGATAACTATACTACAACCAATGCACCAAAGGGAACAGGAATATAGAATTTGTTTCCTGTCAGTGAGACACTTTGCCCTAGTGGTGCTGCCTTGTAGGCCCCCTGTGTATGAGGAGGCTCTTGGCCCTCATATGACTGCTGAACTGGGGCAGGAGACTGTTATGTAGGGACACTCCACTCCAGAGGAGTGAGATGGAAGGGTTAGGGAGTAGAGGGTGGGAGGGCGGGACTGGGAGGGGTGGAAAGAGGACACTCTGATGGAGATGTAACCTAAAGCAATAAATAAATATTTAAAAATGGCTGTTCTAGACAAATGTGTAGAGGCCAATGTTATGAGAAAGTCCTAATATGACACATAACAGAATCAAGACTCAAAGTCACAAGTAGATAGATGGAGTGATTGAAAAAGCAAGGTGCCAGAGTAAATAGAAACCTCGGCATGAATAAGAGACATAACTGATTTTCAAAAAGGCACTGAGGGGATTATTGACTTGATATGAGACAGACCAAACATGCTTGCCAATGTATATTTTCAGAACTTGCTTGGTCACACCAAATTAGAGCAACCCAGACAATGGAAGACATAGTCAAGATGGAGAAAGTCAGAGCCTAAGAACTGGAAAGGAACTATGTCTGAAAGATTCAACACACAAGAAGTAATTAAAGGAATGCAACATTTATACTTGGGAAAAAAAGAAACAATCTTTCAACAAGAATAGATTTTAATTGAAGAACCACATTGTAAAAGAAAGTTTTGTTCTAGAGGAAAATACCTCAAGATACTGGTAAGTCCTCAGAGTCTCATGACCTTGAAAGTGGTTGCTTCAAAGGCCAGTGGCCTATTAAGCCAAATAAAGAACTAAAAGTAAATTTAAGAATAATCTTCAAGTGTTGTCTGGAGCTGGCAGCCTCTGCAAGCCCTGTTGTCCTCTGGCTTACTGTCATTCCTCCTTGGATTAATTGGGGACAGCCTGTCTGAAATGGGGGAACAGGAAATTACAAAGTGAGGTTTTAACATGTACTGTACATGAACTATACAAATGCTGGATGTATGTGAAACTAAATAAATGCTATAACCTGACGAACACTCTTGGGAGGGATTACTGATAGAGTGGAGCTGAGATAAAATCTAACTTGGTTGCCATTGTGTTGGCAATACACATTTGGAAGCTACCATTCAAAGGACATGCATACTCCATTTCAGTAAGACCAAACATCATTTATAAACCATGAATAATAAGCAATCCTACATATATTCCTTGGGATCAGAAAGAGATAAACTGAGTTAAGGAGAAAGGATTATAAGAGTAGATCAGAAGCCATATAGCTATATTCTGTCAAATTGAAACACCTAGTTCTTACGTTAAGGAAGCCTGGATCAAAGTATCCTCAAGATGCTTAATAAAAATGCAGACTCCCACACCCTTTTCCCAGACCTATTGAATCTGAATCTGTATTTGGACAAGAACCCCATGTAGTTTGTAAGATGCATTCAAATTTTAGAAGCACTGCTGGATAACAGAGTTGACAAAATTATTCCTTTGTTTCTGTCTTTGGTTACCAATAGTCAAATATTGCTATTTAAGTATGGGACACAACAAGTATGAACAAATGTATGCATACAACAGGGCAGGGTATTTGACATAAAGATTGTCCTATTTGGGGTTATAAAAATATCAGCAAGCACTATCCAAATGATTCCACAGTGAGTTAGAAAGTAAGATCCAGCCTGAAGTGAATTTGCATCTCAGAAATCTCATAAAATCTAGAAGATAAGGACACATGTTTGATCCTTGGAATCAAAAATCACAGGACTAAATTAATGCTCTGGAATCATTTCAATAAGGAATAGGGCAATTAGGATGGTGTCTTAGTCCAGTTGAGGCTACTATAACAGACTGTGTTAGGCTGGAAAAAAACATGAAGAACAGAAATTTATTTTGTACAGTTCTGGAGCTTACTTAGGAAGGCCAAGATCCATGGAATGCTATTATTTTTACTGCACCATCATAGTAAGAAAGCATCACAGACTAAGAGGTCACATAAGAGGGGGTGGGAGGGGTGATTTAACCCTTTCATGAGAAACTCACTCCTTCAATAGCAACATTAATTCATCCTAAGGGCAGAGCCCTTATGACTTAAAGGTCCTATCTCTCAGCACTGGTGCACTAGGAAATCGTTTCTGATGTGAGGGCCTTTGGTGGGCACATTCAAACCACAGAAGATTAGGTTAAGAACACATCATAACCCTTCTGCCTCAGCTGTTGCCCCTTGTTGGCATGCCTCGCTCTTTGCCTCTGCCTGTGAGAATCCATCGCCATCCACCACCCACCATGGTGACCTTTCACAGCAGACAAGATCCGTGACATCATTGACAAGAAAGCCAACATCCGGAACAAGCCAGTCATCAATCACATGGACCACGGAAGTCCATGCTGACTGACTCCCAAAGTAGGCATAATTGCCTCTGCTTACTCTAGGGAGACACACTTCGCCTACACATACAAGGACGAGCAGGAGCGCTGCATCACCATCAAGCCCAGCATCATCCCCCTCTTCTATGAGCTCTCCAAGAACGACCTGAACTTCATCAAGCAGAGCAAGGATGGCTCGGGCTTCACCAACTCCCCAGGCCATCTGGATTTCTCCTCAGAGGTAAACACTGACTTGAAGATCACCAACGGAGCTCTGGTGGCGGTGGGCTGCGTGTCTGGCTTGTGGGTGCAAATGGAAACCATGCTGCGGCAGACCACTGCTGAGAGCATTAAGCCTGTGCTGTAACAGAATTGACCCCGTCCTGGGCACCACAGGCATAGGCTCTGGCCTGCATGGCTAGGGCCTTCACTCTGAAGCAGTTAGCATAGATATACGTGGCCAAGTTTGCAGCCAAGGCTGAAAGTTAGCTGGGATCAGGTGAGAGGGCCAAAAAAGTGGAGGATATGATGAAGAAGCTGTGGGGAGGCCGCTACTTTGACCTGGCCAATGGCAAGTTCGGCAAGTCGGCCAACAGCCCTGATGGGAAGAAACTGCCCCGCACCTTCTGTCAACTCATCCTGGACCCCCTCTTCAAGGTGTTTGACACCATCGTGAACTTCAGGAAGGAGAAGATGGTCAAGCTGATCGAAAAGCTGGACATCAAGATGGACAGTGAGGGCAAGGACAAGGAGGGCAAAACGCTGCTCAAGGCTGTGATGCTCCCCTGGCTGCCCAAGGCTGTGATGCTCCCCTGGCTGCCCACCCCCAGATACCCTGCTACAGATGATCACTAACCACTTGCCATCCCTCATCTCTGCACAGAAGTACCACTGTGAGCAGCTCTATGAGAAACCACCTGATGATGAGGCTGCCATGGGCATTAACAGCTGCGAACACGAGAGACACTTGAAGAAATGCTCAACATCCTTAATCATCACAGAAAAGCAACTTAAGACGACTCTGAGATTCCTTCTCACACCTGTCAGAATGGCTAAGATCAAAAACTCAAATGACAGCACATGCTGGTGAGGTTGTGGAGAAAGGGGAACACTCCTCCATTGCTGGTAGGAGTGCAGGCTTGTACAACCACTATGGAAATCAGTCTGGCTATATCTTAGAAAACTTGGAATAGCTCTACCTCAAGACCCAGCCATACCACTCCTGGGTATACATCTAAATGATTCCTCACCAAACCACAAGGACATTTCCTCATCTATGCAGCCTTATTTGTAATAGCTAGAAACTGGAAACAACCCAGATGTCCCTCAACCAACGAATGGATAAAAAAATCTGTGGCACACTTACACAATGGAATACTACTCAGCTATCAGAAACAACGAAATCATGCAATTTGCAGCCAAATGGATGGAGCTAGAGGAGCTCATCCTGAGTGAGCTAACTCAGACCCAGAAAGGTGCACATGGCATCCATTCACTTATAACTGGATTTTAGCCATATATTACAGGATTACTATCCTACAACCAACACACCAAAAGGAACAGGAACATAGACTTTGTTACCTGCTAGTGGGACACTTTGCCCTAGTGGTGCTGCCATGTAGGGCCCCAGTATATGAGGAAGCTTTTAGTCCTCATATAACTGCTGAACTGGGACAGGGGACTGATATGTAGGGACACCCCACTCCGGAGGAGTAGGATAGAAGGGAGAGGGGGTAGAGGGTGGGAGGGTGGGACTGGGAGGGGTGGAAAGAGGACACTGTGATGGAGTTGTAACTTGAAGCAATAAATAAACATAAAACAAAAAGAAAAAGAAAGAGCTGAGAGCCCATGAGGCCCTCTCATGATGTGCATTTTGAAGATGGTGCCAACCTCAGACAAAAGCCGCTTCTCCGCCATTGGCAGAGTGATTTCTGGGATGGTATGCACAGTCTTGAAGGTCCAGACTATATGCCTAGGAAGAAAGAAGACCTGTACCTGAAGCCCATCCAGGGAACCATTCCGATGGCGGGCCACTACATGAAGCGGATCAAGGATGTGCTCTGTGGAAATATTGTGGGGCTGGTGGGAGTAGATCAGTTCCTTGTGAAGACTGAGACCACTATCACCTTAGAGCATGCTCATAACATGCGTGTGATGAAGTTCATAAGCCCTATTGTCAAGATGGCCGTGGAGGCCAAGAACCCAGCTGACTTGCACAAGCTGGGGGTGGGGCTGAAGTGGCTGACCAAGTCTGACACCATCTGCATCATTGAGGAGCCTGAGGAGCACATCATTGCTGTATCAGAGGAGCTGCACCTAGAGATCTCCCTCAAGGACTTAGAGGAGGACCACACACCTGCATCCTCGTCAAGAAATCCAAACCTGTGGTCTCATACCAGGGGACAGTAAGTGAGGAGTCAAATGTGCTGTGTCTGTCCAAGTTCTCCAACAAGCACAACTGGCTGTTCATGAAGGCCAGGCCCTTCCCTGATGGCTTGTCCGAGAACATCGACAAGGGTGAAGTGTCTTCCCGCCAGGAGCTCAAGGTGAATGCACACTACCTGTCTGAAAAGTATGAGTGGGATGTTGCTGAAATCTGCAAGATCTGGTGCTTTGGGTGCAACGGCACCAACCCCAACATTCTCACTGACATCACCAAGGTATGCAGTACCTGAATGAGATCGAGGATAGTATGGTGCTTGGCTTCCAGTGGGACACTAAAGAGGTATCTTTATGAAGAGAACTTGCATGGAGTGTGCTTTGAAGTTCATGATGTGCCCATGCTGATGCCATCCACTGAGGAGGTGGCCAGATCATCTCCACAGCTCGCCACTGCCTCTATGGGAGTGTGTTGACTGCACAGCCCTGCCTCAAGGAGACTATCTGCCTGGTGGAGATCCAGTGTCCCAAGCAAGTGGTGAGTGGCATCTACGAAGACCTGAAGAGAAAGTGTGGCCATGTGTTCGAGGAGTCCCAGATGGCTGGTATCCCCATGTTCATGGTCTAGGTGTACCTGCCTGTCAGCGAGTCCTTCGGTTTCACAGCTGACCCTTGCTCTAACACTGGTGGCCAGGCCTTTCCCCAGTGTGTGTTTGACCACTGGCAGATTGTGCCTGGGGATCCAACAGCAGCCACCCCAGCCAAGTGGTGACTGAGACCTGTAAGCACAAAGGCCTGAAGGAGGGCATCCCAGCGCTGGACAACTTCCCTGACAAACTGTAGGTAGCCTGGTACTACCACACATTGTACAGTGCCTGCCCATCAGAAGACACCCTGAGACTATCCCCATAGTGCCTCTCTGGAGGCTGCTGGGCCATCCTGCCATTGCTCAGCACTAACACTTGATGCTGATTCTAATTATTTTGGAATTACAAGGCAGTGAGGTGAGGTGATTCCCTCTGCAGGCTAGACTGGCAGATGGTGGAATGGGCAGGGCATGGCTCTGTATCATTTTCAAAGGGAAACGTGAAGATGTCCAAAAGTCTAAATAAATGCATTCAGGGGGTTTTTAAAAAGCACATAACCACTCCTAACCTTTAGCTGTCCACTTATTCTCTGAAATGGATGATCCTGTGCTTGGCCCAGGTGGCATTTGCTAATATTTTGTAAGGCTTAGCGGCCTGATCCAAGAGAACTGTGACAGGTACGAGGGATACGGCCTGACATGGGATGAGTTTCTAATGAAATGCCTTAAAACCATTGTTTCTGGTGCTCAGTTATTATGTCTTCCTTTGTTGTCTGTTTGAGAAACAACCGCAGAAATAAAGATAAACACAATGTCAGGATTTAAAATGTTGGGTGGTGTGGCCTTGAGTGAATTAGAATACCTACAATTTGAATTCCCACGTCACCAAAGGAAGCAATGAAGTGGCCTTTGCTTTGTTCCAGTTTCAAGATCCAATCCAAATGTCTTTTCTAATAAGAATACTCAAGATCATTTCTCATCTAGGAGCACTCTGCCACTGATCATTCAAGACAGGGCTTCCTTTTGAGCAACGCTGAAAGAGTTGAGCCAACCCTGTGAGTGGGAACAACTGATTCGTAGGTCATACCCAAGTTCGTGAAGCACAGATCCTGTTTACATGATCTTTCTGTCCCACTCAGTCTGATAGAACTTTTCTTAAAACCTATTTTGCCTCTTGCAAAGGACTGTGCAAGTGCAAACAGAGTGCTGAGTGGCTGTGTCCTTGGCTTTATGGAGCCACTAGCAGACCTGGGAATGAATGTCTGAGATAAGATCATGATGAGAGAGGAGGTGGCAGGAGCTGCAGACGGACAGGCACCTGTTCCATACCCTTCTTTGAATTCCCTTCTGCACTATGTACTAACCAGAAAGAAGCAGCTGACAGCTGTTAGCTGCCGTCCCCACACCTTCCCACAAGAGAGTCACATTTATTGGTAACTTTTCCTTGGCTCCATTCTGAGAAGGAATTTACTAGAACAGTTTGTATTCCAGGAAGCAGAAAAGACCCATCTTTGCCCCGAAACAGAGCATATCTCAGGCCGTCTCTATTGACGCATTCAGTCAAATAAATCAGTATTTGCTAAGCAGCAATTATGGCTTGGTGCTGGGGAATTCTAGAAACAAATGTGCAACATCTCACCCTGCCTTCAAGGTCAGAGTTTTGTTAGGCAAGGTAGGGTATAATATACACCAGCCAGAAAAAAAAAGCAATACCTGAGCAGTAAATAATGAATGATAAGAGTAATAAAATTAAAAGGCATACTGTAACTATGTTGCATTTAAGTAAAGCCTAAGAATGAGGCTGTGGACTTGAACTACGTATGGACCATGTCACAGTATTCAAGATTGACAGACGTATGATGGGCTGTGATGAGGTATTAGACTGAGAGGGACAGAACACAACTGAGTCACAATGGGAACAATGACTGCAGTAAAAGCATCTCCTTCATGCAGGACTGTTGGCTCAGCTCACTGTATGCTCTGGCATACATTCTTCCAGAGCAGAGGTTCTCCATCTGTGGGTCACAGCATTAGGAAGGTTTAGAATCAGTATTCTAAAGGAAGAGCAGAATCATTGTGAAGAATGGCAAGACCATTCTGGTGCCCAAAATCAATTGTATGGTTTAAGATTACCCTCCCACCGCTGCTTTTTGCCTTGTTTAATGGTTTCAGTTTTATTCAAAGCTTTTAGGAGTATTTATTTCCGTAGGAAGATGGGTCAGTAACTTCAAAATCAAATATATGACCACAAAT
>CAJQZJ010000248.1:2406930-2418720 GCA_907164525.1 Lophiomys imhausi | reverse complement strand
TCAGCTGTATGACAATTTTTGGAATCATCCCCTAAATATACTACTTGCATTTAAATCCTTAATGCAAGGTTTACTTCTGTGGAGAATTCAACCTCTAAAACTAGTTGCCCAAACAAACAGTTCTTATACTCCAAATCTTTCTAATAAATGCATTCTTTTGATAGGTTCTCTGTCAGATTTATAGTGTGTTCCTTCTTTCTTGGTGCCCAATGCCTGGTTACAGAGCTAATTTGCAAACAAAGAACAAAAAATGAGACTCATATCCCTGATTTGTGGCCATCGTAATAAATTCTAATCTGGATTTGACCTACATTGAGACACACCCATAGGTTTTCACAAGGACACCAATGAATGTGGTGTAAAGCTCTCCCTTGTCTCTTGGGAAAAAGTCATCCTGGGCAGCCAAATAGACACATAGCTCCCTGCCTTTCACGTGAGTTAGCTCCACTCTCCACAAGCTAAGTTCCCCCTTTAGTCTCCCTGCAACTGTTTAGGGGAATCAAGAGAGAGAGGCCCATTCCCTGGGTGCCTGAAACTTGGGAATATGCATGCTCAGAGTCAAGCAGTCCAGTGAGAAACATACTCTTCCCAGGCAATGGGCAGAGGAGAGAACAAGTGTTCTGGGCATTGGGCTGCCAGGATTGAGAAACTTTTAACCCACACATACATGCATTTTTCAAAGTTCTGGCCTGGGAGCAATTTCCTAAGACTTTACAGGCTCTTTTGGAATGGACAGACCTCCAACTAAGGGAGAGTGGGGTTAACTAAATAAATTTAAGTGAAACCCTTTGCCATATCAGCAGAAATAGAAGTCCAAATCTAAAAGGCTGTAAGGAGAAAATTCCAGGTGATTGGTGTGAATTCCACTTCCATAAATGCCAAGTTGGCAGGTACAGTGGCTGCAAACACAGCCGCTGGAACCAGTCTGCTTAATGCGGAACTTTAGCTCTGCTCCTTACCAGCTGTGTGACCACAGACAAGTTAAACGACTTTTCTGAGCTCATCTCCTTCAACAATGAAACAGGGATAGTAATGATGTCCTCCTTACTGGACTGATGCAAGGATGAAATAAATTAGTATTGCTCAAATATTTAGAAGAGTGCTTTATACATAGAAAGTGGCCCAACATCTGCTTTTATTTTAGTTATTGTCTCTCTGGATCTGAGTCTCTTCAATTGTTAATGGAGGATTCTCCCCTCAGCCTACATTTGGGGGTTTTGCAAGAACAAAATGATACAATGTCATTGGAACGGAAAAATCTGGCAAAGCATAGAATGTATTTGGGTTATGATTAAATCAGCTGAAGCTTTTGTGGTCCAGGCTCTTCCTCCAAAACACCCCCAGCTGGGTACTTAAAGGCTCCGTTAGTCTTGACTTCCAGGGAAGGAAACAAGAGCTCAGGGAAAGCTCCTCCCATCTACATGGGTCAGACATATGGTGAGCAGCTGGGATGTATGCAAAGCATTCTTCAAATTAGTCCAAAGGCCCCACTGTTCAGTTATTGCCCCCAATGCCGCCATAAAACCACAGCGCAAAACCGCCAGCCGGTTGTTACATCCCCCGGCCTGTGCTTGCTCCGGCCTCTCTCAGTCGCCCAGCCAAGGCCACTCCAAGTTCTCTGGCCCTGGAGCCACCTGTGTATCCTCTTCCTAACTCAATCTGCTGTCAAGAAGGAGGAAGTAATTAAATAGGGGACGTGTCAGTCCCACCACAGGCCCTGGAAAAAGTCAATAAAATTTAGTTACCAGAATGGGAGCTGATTTGTAACCACTCTACCATAAACCATGATACATACACAAAAGATGTCAGCTTCGGGCACACAGCAAGCAAGCCAAAAAACATGGGGACCTCAGCACAGTTTCCTTAAATGGCTTCTGTGGGAAAGAAAGAAGGAAAATGAAATGCTCTTTACTTCAGAGAAATGTGATGTAAGAAACAAAGCAAAATGGAATCTCGTTTCTGCATAAAACCTTAGTCCAAATAGATTAAGGGGAGGTACAGTGGTAGGGACGAGGAGACACATGCTGAAGGGAACAGGACAAAATATGTTGCTACTCAGTTTAGCCAATCCATCTCTGGGAGAGTGTATATGAGAGAGTGGGTTGTTAGCCCTAGAATCAACATTCTGTTACTTGCTTGCTCCATCAAACTTCTCTGTCCACCTGTTTCACTGATGAAGAATCGGAACAGATTTTTCTATTATTCGTAGACCCCATTCCAAAAGGAAGGAAGAGCTGAGAACCAAAGCCTGTGCAAACCGAGAGTTTGCTTGATTGCACCCTGCCAACTCACGTTGCTGTTTCTTCCATTTGGGTTCCTTTTTACCTTGTCGGTCATGTGAATTTGCTAGGAAATCAATTCATTGGCCAATTGGTGAGAAACTGCAACGCAAACCAGCAGATGTAGTTGGCAATTCAACGAAGACTGTTTGTGGGGCACATGGGGTAAAGAAGGGAAGAGACATCATAACAGATTCACAGCCAAGAAAATATGCCAAATCATTCTTTTTTTTTTTCCAGTCTCCATTCTCTTCACAAAGGCTCAGAGACCCTTTTCTCATTTCATTCAATAATTTTTCTTGATCTAAACAAATGCTGTGGTGTAACACTAAAGACAAAATGCAGAATGCAATATCAAGGCCAACTGCCTTAAAGTTCCTGGCTAACATGCCCTAAACACCAATTAGGACATTTAGTCCTCAGCTTTCCTGAGCAGTAGGTTGTAGGACATGGGTACTGCCTTGCAGAAATTGATCACTGGGAGCAGACCTTAAAGTTTATATCTACTTCTGTTTCCAGCCTGCTTTCTTTACTTTTTTGTCCTTCCACCTCACTGCTGCCATGTCTACCCCACTACTATGAACGGAAATCCCTAAAACTGTAAGCCAGAACGTACCCTTCTTCTCTCATCTTGTTTCTGTCAGGTATTTTATCTCAGTGACAAAGAAAACATGTAGCACAGATATAAAGAGGTATTGAGTAGACTGAGCCCCACAGAAACCAAATAACATGCGCTAACTCAATGTCTGAAGAACGGTAGAGAAAAGATGTGATCTGTCACTGGATACCTATTTCCAGTTAGCAATTCATGTTAACCATAGCATATGTGTTTTCCTGATGCTTTGCAGACTCCCAACCTTTTAAGGCTCTTTGAAATATTTAATTCTCAATACAGCTTTGGATCAGTATTTCTTGTTTCTGATTTAAAAGCTTAGGAAATTAAAATTGAAAAGCATTAATTGAGTATCCTAGCAAATGGAGATTGGGGACCCAAAACAACTTCTGGTCTTCTCACCACATGCTCAGTAGCTCCGACTAGGTCTTCACCTATGCCATCACTCATCTTCTTTGATTCAATTTTTAGCATTGTAACCCAGGAAACATGCAATTTCTAGACCCTGGAAGTCAAGTATGGCAGCTCTTTCATTGTTACATACACCTAACTTACTTGTGAAGCAGGGTGGTTTCATAGGGCTGTGTCAAATTTTTAGTGAATGACCTAATTCCATGCGAAGGGACAGCACTAACATCAAAGATATTATAGATTTAGACTTTTGTTAAGGCAACTTCCATTCTATGGCAATAACATGTTCTAAGGAAAGGTATGTACCCCTAATTTATACAAAAATAATACCCAGTGACTTTAGTCCATGGTGATCTCTATTAAACTCTTGCCACTCTTAGCACTGATGCGTCTGTGCTCTTGTCCCTATTAAGATCTGTGTTACCTGGTTCCCTTTTCTCTATGACAAAACCCCTGACAGAAACAAGGTGAGAGAAGAAAGGTTTACTCCAGCTCAGGGTTTTAGGGGGATTTCAGTCCATCATAATGGGATAGAGCTAGTGGTGTTCAGGTGGAAGGAGTATGTAGCAGAAGCCACTCTATCATGGAGGACAAGGAACCAGAGAAAGCAGGCTGGAAACAGATATAACCTTTAAGACCTGTCCATAGTGACTTAATTCTGTCTTCCAGTTCCCATGTCCCATAGGTTCTTCAGTATTTCAAAACAGGGCCATAAACTAGAGACAGTGTTCAAACACATGAGTCTGCAGAGGGCACTGCACATTCAAACCAAATCCAGGATGAGAAATACTTTCCATAAGAATTTACTTATTCATTCATCTACAGTTAACAATATGTTACAGTCAACAGTATGCCTATGACAAAATAGACATTGTGCAAGGTGCAGAAAACAAACACAGCCCCTCCCAGCTCTGACTTTGAATTAGTAAGAACATACGGAAAGTGCTATGGGCTGGTCTCCTGCAGTTGGTTTACCATCTCTCTCAGGCTTACCTTTCCTACAGAAGTTGTAAACCCAAATAAAAAGAAGGAAACAACAACAATTTTATTTTTAAACTCCTTTCCTACCAGGAATGATGATGTGCCCCCAATGTCCCAGTTCTGGCCAACAAGACATAAGCAGTAATCAATTGGTACTCACTTTTCCTCTCCTTTCTTTCTGACTAGAATATAAACACAATGCCCGGAGTAGTAGCAGTTATCTTGTAGTCATGAGGATTGAGTATATTTTCTATAGATGGCAGAAATAGAAGAGAATAATAAGCCCTGTGTTTCAGGATATGCTACATTTCAACTACAATAAGCCAAGCATTTTACTGCGTGCAACTTAAATCTACCTTAACTGGTGTAAAGGAGACTTATCAAGTAGTAATAATAATAAATACATAACTACGAACAGCAATGAATGTCAGTCTAGAGCAGTACAATCCTCCATCAGGCTACAAACTGCTTGACCAGGTTATGAAGGTGAAGACGGTTTGGCTGAAAACTGGCATTGGCTCTCATTAATTAGGAGCAAAATGGCATATAGCCAAGTTTTAAAACAAAATGAGATAATTGTGCAAAGGCCGTAAGAGAAGAGAAAGCATATACATTGGAGGTGGAGATAAAAAGACAGTGTACACAAGCAGTGAGGTAAATCAGCTGCCGGGGATCAACACTGTGACCTTAACCTCTTTGTTCAGTCCATTAACCAACTGGATTGACTCTCTGCAACTAGCTAACCAGTCAGGCAACACTGAACGAAAGGAATGCAAATGGAAGTTTCCTAAGGCCTGGCTGAAACAAAAAAGAAATTAGGGTTAGTCCTAATTATTCTCTTTAGTAAAACACAAGTAGAATCCCCCGAGGGGAACCAAGGTAAGAGTGCTTATTGACAAACACCCTAGCCAATGAGTGTCAGGCAAAACCTATGCACTCAATAATGTTTGTTGAATGACTGAACAACTAATGTCAAAGAAAGTTATTTCAAAGTATAAAATGGCGTATGAGTCATTATGGCAAGAGTATGCTTTGTTGTGCCAGACTTACCTTTCACTACAGTTTACAAAAGCAGATGCTAATAGAAACCCCTTTCCATTCACTTTGAGTGCAAGACCCGGACTCCCTTTTCCTGTTGGTGAATCTCAGCTTATTTTCCCCTCGAAAAAGAAGAATGCTTTCTCCAGCACACTTCATTCTACCAAGCACCAGCCTTTCTTCCCTCCCAGTGTTCCGTGAACCTACCTGCTACTTTGGTCCCTGACAAGAAGTCAGTTCAGAGAGCAGCTCAGCAGAGCTTTAAAGCAGGGGACAGCCCCCGGCCGGACTGCTCTAGTAGTCCTGAAATTTCATCTCAGCAGCTTGGCAAGTATCTGCACTCCAGGGGAGGATATGGATAGGAGCATGCATTTCTTGATTGCCAGCAAAGCTCAAGCCCTAACCTTCCCAGAGCCTTCCAGAAACCCTGGGAACAAAGATTTTGAGGCACAGAAACTTTAAGTGACTTACACCCACACCACCTGCACCCCTTTCACCCCAGCCCTCTATATTTCTAGACCATCTGGTGGGTACTCCAGGTCTCCAGCCTCTCCCTTCGACTGGGCTATCACAGGATACCATGGACTCTCCATTTTCTTTTTCATTTCTACTCCTTTCTATGTCCCTAAAATTCACCTTGAGTTCGTTGTAACTGCCTTCCCTACCTGCTCCACTCACTTGCCTCGTGAGCACAGGCATGGGCTCACTGCAGTGACATTGGTCCTAGTGCAAAGAACAAGTCCCCAGGTCACACTGTCCTGCTGGGCTCTAGACAATTTTTAAGCATAACATGGACCTGCCTTATATATATATATATATATATGTGTAACGTGCATGTAGACATGCACATGGGACAAAACAAAAACAAACCAACAACATCAAACAACAACAACAACAAAATTCCTCTATGCCTCAACTGGAAAGTAGGCTAGAAATGAGATCTGAGTCTGTAGATTTAGGGTGATGTTTTCTGCTTTTGTGCAGAGCAGAGCTCAATTATGTCCACCTATGAAAGGGTAGCCCCTTCAGCTCACCCAGAACTTCTCACTAGCCCTTGCCCCCTTCCATTTAGTGTACAAAAAGTACTTCAGCAATTGTTGAATGTCTTAGTTCCTCGGGCTGTTATAACAAAAATTACAGATCCTGTGGGATGGCTCAGTGGGTAAAGGTGTGGTTGGGAAAGCCTGTTGAAATGAGTTCTATCCCCGGAATCCACATAAAAATGGGTGGAGAGAACTTACTCCACGAAAACTATGTATTGGATGGCCTGTACATAACAAAACTTTGTTTATCACAGTTCAAGAAATGAGGAAGCTCAAAATCAAGATGCTGGCATCTTTGAGGCACCTTGATACCTTAACTTCTGGCACAAACGGCACTTTCTTGCTGTGCTCATACATAGTGGGGAGAGGGAGAGGGACATGTCTAGGTTAGTAGGTATCTCACCTTCTGTCATTGTGATATCACATTGTCATCTACATACATATAACTGTGCTGGGACAAATGCAGCTACATTTTCTAAGCTGGACATGCAGAGAGTAGCTTTTTAAAGGATATTAATAACATGTATAAAGGCTTTAACCATCATGCTTTCACTGTCCTTCCAAGACTCCCATATCCTAATGCCATCATCATGAAGGGCAGGATTTCAACACTAGAATTAGAGAGGTAAAGATATTAAGATAGCAAAGGGACTATCTCAGAGAGTACCTTGCAGCTCTAAAAGTCTCAAAAGAGATGGGGTGATCTCTCACCAGGCTTCTGTTGAGATTGTGTGCCTTGATTATTGTACTGGCAGTCCAATCAATAGACAGAGATGGACTAGGGAAAGCCCTACCTAACCTCCTCACTGATTTCTGGTGTGTGGGATCAGGGACTGAAGATGGCTAGGAGTGAGGTGTTCCTAATAGACTACTTCTGTCATTCCATAGGCCTGAAGCCTGGGAATTGCAGGGAGACAGTGACACAGGCAGGAAGATGACACCAGTATTTGAATGGATAATGTGAGAAATCTTTATAGATGGAGAAGGAAGCTGACCTCACACTTGCATAATACAAATGAGGAAATCAAACCATTGCTAGGCATTTATTATGTGTCAGACATGATGTTAACCTATTTTGCAAGGATTTTCTTCCGTCTCATTCTTCTAACAAGCTCATAAAATCACCAGTACTGTCTTTTATTGTGGTTGAGGAAATAAAGTGATAAAGACAATAAATAGGCCCTCAAGATATCATATTGCTAATAAGTGGTAGAACAAGATTTGAACTCATATATATTCTGACTTCAAAGTATGATTTCTTGTCTTCTGTGTTACAAGTTCTGTGACATGAAAGGCCTTAAGATATTAAATGTTCTAAGTACAAAATGTCTCTTGCAAGAACAAGACACCCAAACAATGAAGTTACAGAAAGACATGAACTACAGAAAGTACTAGATTAAAAACTAGGATATGTTACACTATCAAAAAAACTAAAGTCATAGAAACTTTGCATTAATCCATTTTCTGTTTATATAAGAAAATATTTGAGGAAATATCTATAAAGGAGCTTTGTTTATTTAATCATTTTAGAGGCTGTAAACTCATAGAGCTCCTTGTGGGGATGGCGAGGGCCTCATGGTAAATGATGCTGCAATGAGTACATATGGAAGAAAACACAAGATGAAAAAGGAAGCCAGATAGATTCAGGAGCCAGCCTTCCTTCCTTCCTCTTTCCTTCCATCTTACTTCCTTCTGTCTTCCTAGTAAATTGCTGTCATGAGAACTAAACAAGAAATACATTAATCACTTCTGTAATTGGTGCCCCCTACCAACCTTCTACTCTATCTCAGCTCTTAAAGGATCCATCCACCTCTCAGTATCCCCATGATCCCATGAGCATGTGACAGGGAGCCACAGTAAGGTGGGGAAACAGGGGTTAGAAGCAGCCTGACTGAACCTGTTGCATATGTAAGTAGTATTGTGAAAAGGGAAAGGCTGCCTGGATTCACTGTCACACAAATGTGCCAGCAACAGAGAAAAAAGGCCAGGCTAGTGCACTTTGAAATTTGAGATATTCATGGTTGTAAGCTAGAATACAACTCAGGAAGGCAAGTATATGGGCATTAAGAATAATAAGGATAAATAACATAGTTTGCTATACAGAAAGCTCCATTTTAAACACTTACTTTTGTATAATAGTTGCTTGAGGGAGATACCTTGATTAACAGCACTTTATAGAGGAGAAAAACTGAGGAATAAAGTTTACTGATGCATGCGGATGTTCACTAATGCCTTGCAACTCCAGGCATAACCCAGTGACCAGCGACATTAGAATCACATGAAAGCTTGACAGAAATGCAGAGCCTCATGCCCAAACCTCACCCATGGAATATTCAGTTTGCATTTTAACAAGACTTCCGGAGAATTCATGGGCCTATCAGAATCTGAAAAATGTTGGACTAGGGGATACAGCTATCAGGTCTTCTTTATCCCATATCATTAATGGCATCTTTTTCCAGAAATGATTATTGGGCATGTGCTGAATGCAGTTCCTCTAGACACAACACCTGCCATTTCAGAAGACATGATAGTAGGTAAGCAACATTTTCTACGATAAAAAAAAATATGTCTCCGAAAGGAAAGGGCTCGTGAATGTTGTATGCACATTTTATCCTTGGTTTCTACTTCCTCTTACTCATGGCCTTAGAACAACAGTGATTAAGATGCAATCTCAAAACTTGTCAGTCCCATTATAGTCTATTTTCCAGTTGTTCCATTAGTGAGACAACTAGTTGGGGCCATAAAATTTCAGATCTTCTTGTATAAAATAGGCACATGTATGAAACTGAGACAAACTTTAGGGATGCCAGAAGGAATCAATAAGATAATTGACAGAGTTCTCAGAGCTAAACACTGAGTTAGTTAATGCCTGAAGACAAGCAATTGCAGTTAGGGCTTATAATTCCAATCTTAAAATTTTTCTAGGTATCTTGAAGTTTTCTCTATAATTAATCTCTAATGAAGACACAATTGCCAATTAGTCCAATAATTGTTGTTTTTAAATCCAAGTGAGAGACTCTAGTTTTCTCCAAATTAAAGAGAAATCTGTAGAAATAAACTGAAACAGCTTCCTTTTGGAACAGGGCTTCAGAGAGGTTGTCTTCCAGATTACAGAATTGACATGGCTTGCCTACACATTGTTTCATCTTGTTCTTTATAAGTCATAAAATTGTTGTGCTACATTGTTTTACTTAGTCTCTTGCAAATTCTCCAAGATGCAGTTGGTGCCCCACCCCACACTTTAGGCCATTGAGCCATGTTAATGAAAAAGAACACAGATCCAGGGTGTGTGACAAATAAAAAAATAAGAAGAGTTAGCAGGGTCCCTAAACACTTTTCCTTCTCTGTTACTAATTATGTGTACTTGAGAACAGAGGATTTTTTAAATTAATCTGTACCTGTTTCAATAGAAAATCACAAATGCACACACTCTAGCATTACTTTACCCAAACAAAAACTATAGAACTTTCAACCATTATTGTTGCTTTAACATTAGAGGGTTGATTTGTTATACACCAAAAGCTAGCAAATACAAACAGCAACATCCCATCACCAGTGCCTGTGATGTTAGGTGTTAGTCACTATTTTCATGTTGAATTGTTCTTCTTTTTCACTTAGAATCTTGAAAAGGCATTTCTCACAAATACACAATTTTGCACGCCAGGAGAGACACAGATACTTACACATCCTTTAAGTTAAATTCAGAGGAAAGAAGAATACTAGCTTTGTTTTTTCATACAGTCTTACTATGTAGTCCAAAATGACCTTGAATTTACAGCCTTTCTGCCTCTGCATTCCAAGTGCAGGGATTACAGATTAGCCAATAATCATTAATAATTAGGTCTACTTAAGGCATTTCACTTAAGCTCACAGGCATGAAGGAAAGTGTCCACTATCCAAATGAGCCAGGGATATGGCTATGTAGGAATACCAGCTGACTCAACAGCTGGAAGTAGTTTCTCAAAATTCAATATTCCAACTTGGCACTACCAAGCTCCCCCTGAGTTTTTACAAGAGGGAGTTGGCAGCTGCTGACTAGGGGGAGCCCAAGCACACTGCTAGAGTCCTGCAGTCTTCCCAATTATATGTGAGCCATTTCTATGATTTAGTCACAGTCCTTAAATATTTGCATCTGACCCATCATGTGCTTTATCATGTAATGAGAAAACAGAAGTGAAAGGACATCTGGGGGAAGTTTGAAAACAAAAAACAAAAAGAAAAAAGAAAGGCTACTCAAAAGGTGCCAGAGCCCAGCAAATGGCCAGAATTATGGAGAAATAACAGAGCTTGAGCCTGAGACCCAATAGATGTTTGTTGGCTGAACAGAAGTACTGCAGCCTAGCCACAGAAACGGAACTTCATTCCTGTTTTCAGGTTTTGATGCAAATGCACTTGGCTCTCCTTGCTGAAGCCTGGCTTTCATTCCAAGGTCAACGACTGTCAGATCTTAAATGTCAGCACAAATGATTTGTGATTACCTTAGAAACTGAGATGTGGGCCAGCAGCTTGCTCTTCAAGTGACTTTGGCCCAGATGCTATCAAATGAATTAGTGCCCTCAGTCAAAACTAAGCCTTCTGGTAGAAACCACTTCCCATGTTATGGCAGGAGTTAATTTGCACAATCCCCTGCTTCAAACAAAGGTTTACATGTGTGTTCACCTACTTCTCATTGCCCTGCACAAAATATCAAATGCAGCATTCTTTTCCAACCTAACAAGCAAGAAAAAGGGTCCTTCTTAAAGTGTTCACCTGGCAGCCTCTTTTGACCTATACTTAGCATTCTGTGTAATGTACATGAGCAGTAGATTGCAATGGTAGGAAGGTTGTACAGTGTCTGCTTAGCCCACATAGGGGCATGTGAACCTGCAGAAAAATTGCAGCCAAGCCTCTGGCCGAAGGAGATTGTAAGAGAGGTACGCCAACTCCAGAAAATGTATATTTTCTGGATTTATAATACAGTTTGGAAAAATGAGAGATACTGTCATTACAAATTCAATATAGTTCAGGAGATGGGTAAGGAAGGAGGGGAGTGGGAGTATTGTTAGCCAATGTATCAAATTCAATGTCTCTAATGCTCTCCTTTTGTAACCAAGAGTAATCACAGTGGCTCCAAGGAGATGTTGGCAATCTTAAGTAATAACTGAATAATGTCCATTCGACAATTATGCGTTTGTAAGCTATCTGTAGCTACTGCAAGAAGAGCAGGCACGACAGGTGACCCCAAGGAAGGTGTGAGGGTAAAAGTCTGCATAAAGTAGTTGCCTGGGTAATTAAAAGAAAAAAAAAAACCTAGACTGAAGCAAAGAAAAGGAGGTACCAGATGCAGAGTCCCACAACAATGGCCACTTAGGCAAGGATGCATTCAGAATTCTAAACACAAACTGTTTCTGAATGAACTCATTTTAAACTGGTTACGTTTTTTTTT
>CAJQZJ010000248.1:2299894-2311930 GCA_907164525.1 Lophiomys imhausi | reverse complement strand
TTGGGTCTTTGTGTGGTTTAGGAATCAGAATGACAGTGGCCTCATAGAATGAGTTTGGCAGAGTTCTTTCTGTTTCTATGTGGTGGAAGAGTTTGAAGAGTAATGGTGTTAGTTCCTCTTTGAAGGTCCGGTAGAATTCTGTGTTAAAGCCATCTGGCCCTGGGCTTTTTTTGGTTGGGAGATTATTAATGACTGTTTCTATTTCCTTAGGGGTTATTGGGCTGTTTAAGCTGTTAATCTGATTTTGATTTAGTTTTGGTAGGTGGAATTTATCGAGGAAATTGTCCATTTCGCTTAGGTTTTCAAATTTGGTAGAGTATAGATTTTTAAAGTAGTACCCGAATATTTTCTCAATCTCCTCAATGTCTGTTGTTATTTCTCCCCTTTCATTTCTGATTTTGTTGATTTGGGTTCTTTCCCTTTGCCTTTAAGTTAATTTGGCTAGGGGTCTGTCTATTTTGTTGATTTTCTCGAAGAACCAACTCTTGGTTTCATTGATTCTTTGTATAGTTCTTTTTGATTCTAAGTTGTTGATTTCAGCCCTAAGTTTGATGATTTCCTGCCTTCTGCTCCTCTTGGGTGTGTTTACTTCTTTTTTTTTCCAATTCACCCAGCTTAGCTGTTAATTCACTAATATGAGCTGTCACAATTTTCTTTTTGAATGCACTTAGTGCTATGAACTTTCCTTGCAGCACAGCTTTCATTGTATCCCATAGGTTTGGGTATGTTGTGTCTTCATTGTCATTGAATTTTAAGAAGTCTTTGATTTCCTTCTTTATTTCTTCCCTGACCCAGTGGTCATCCAGTAAGGAGCTGTTCAATTTCCATGTGTGTGTAGGCTTTCTGTTGATTCTTTTACTGTTGAAGACCAGCTTTATTCCGTGGTGGTCTGATAAGATACAAGGTGTTATTTCAATTTTCTTGTATCTATTGAGACTATCTTTGTGTCCAACTATGTGGTCAGTTTTGGAGAAGGTTCCGTGGGGTGCTGAGAAAAAGGTGTATTCCTTTGCGTTTGGGTGAAACGTTCTGTAGATATCTGTTAGGTCCATTTGTTTCATGATCTCTGTTAGACTCAATATTTCTCTGTTTGGCCTCAGTCTTGATGATCTGTTCATTGTTGTGAGTGGGTTGTTGAAGTCTCCCACTGCTAATGTGTTGTGATCGACGTGCGATTTAAGATTTAAAAGTGTTTCTTTTACAAAAGTAGGTGCCTTTGTATTTGGGGCATAGATGTTCAGTATTGAGATTTCCTCTTGATGTATATTCCCTTTAATGAGTATATAATGCACTTCTTTGTCTTTCTTCATTAACTTCAGTTGGAAGTCTGTTTTGTTTGATATTAGGATGGCTACTCCAGCTTGCTTCCTGGGTCCATTTGCTTGGAAAACCTTTTCCCAGCCCTTTACCCTGAGGTAGTGTCTATCTTTGGTCATGAAATGTGTTTCTTGTATGCAGCAAAAGGACGGACCTTGCTTGCGGATCCACTCTGTAAACCTGTGTCTTTTTATTGGGGTGTTGAGTCCATTGATTTTGATGGATATTAGTGACCTGGGGTTGTTGTTTCCCATTAGTTTGGTATAGGTGATTGTCCTGTGCCTCTTTTGGTTTAGTTGCTGAGGGGTTTTCTATTCCCTTTGTTTTCTTGGGTGAAGTTTTCTTCTCTGGGATGGAATTTTCCTTCTAGGATTTTCTGTAGGGCTGGGTTTGTCGGGAGATATTGTTTAAATTTGATTTTGTAATGGAATTTCTTTTTTTCTCCATCTATGTTGATAGAGAGTTTTGCTGGGTATAGTAGTCTGGCTGGGCACCTATTATCTCTCAGGACTTGTAGGATATCTGTCCAGGCCCTTCTAGCTTTTAAAGTTTCTGAGGAGAAGTCAGGTGTAATTCTGATGGGTCTGCCATTGTATGTGACTTGACCTTTTTCCCTTACAGCTTTTAATATTCTTTCTTTGTTCTGTACATTTGGTGTTTCAATTATTATGTGGCGAGGGGAGTTTCTTTTCTGATCTAATCTGTTCGGTGTTCTGTAAGCCTCTAGAATTTTTATTGGCATCTCTTTTTTCAGGTTTGGGAAGTTTTCTTCTATGACTTTGTTGAAGATATTTCCTGGACCTTGGAGTCGGGAGTCTTCTCTTTCCTCTATGCCTATTATTCTTAGGTTCCGTCTTTTCATTGAGTCCTTGATTTCTTGGATGTTGTGGGTGAGAGATTTTTTAGCCTTCTCATTTTCTTTGGATGTTGTACTGATTTCTTCCATCGAATCTTCCATGCCTGAGATCCTGTCTTCCATCTCTTGCATCCTATTGTTGATACTCACATCCGTAGTTCCTGTTCTCTTCCCTTGGTTCTCCTCTTCCTCTTTTAACTCTGACTGTGTTTTCTTTATTGTTTCTATTTCTATTTTCATGTCTTGTATGGTATTGTTTGTTTTGTACATTTCCTTCTCCAGCTTGCTTGTTTTTGTCTGAAAATCTTTCATTGCTTTGTCCTTTTCCTGTTCAAGCTCTGTCACCTTGGCTTGGAGTTCTTTAATGGTGTTGTTCATTTTTTTGGCTTGTAAAATTGTGGCTTCTTTGAATTCCTTCATAGATTTAAGTTCTTCTTGAAGGGACTCTATCACTTTCCTTAATGCAGAATTGTCATCGTTTTCATGTGTTACTGTTGGTGTGAGGTCATCCAAATTGGATGAGCTAGGATAATTCTGCTTCGTTGGAGTCATATTTCCTTGATTTCTATTTTTTCTTGGACCTTTGGCCATGTGGGTGTGTTTAGCCTTCTGTTCTTGTCGTTTTCTGTGCTTGGATCCACAGGGGATGCTTTGGTGAAGGAGTCGAATTGCTTGGCTATCTGTCGTTGCTTACAGGGGGATCTCAGGGTCACTGTGGTTTTAATAGCCTGAAGCGCTGTGAGCTGGTGCAGCCTATTCCCAGGTAGTGAGTAATGGTCCGGGATTGTTTCACTGCTCCCAGTTCAGACTTCTCTATGTTGCACACTGAGTGATCAGCCTGTAATGGTTCTGATGGTATGGACCTGTTTGCCCAGGCACAGATTTTGTGGGCTTTGTTTGTCGTCACAGAGGCTGACAGGGCCTGGCTCCACATCTAATATGTCTGAGTTTACCAGAATACAGCTATGGTCCCCTGGCTTCTGGATTCCCACTAGGCTTCTCTGCCACAGGCCTGGCCGCTTCCATCCCTATCTGCTGCGCTGTGGGTGGGCGGAGCTTTGGCCCCTCCCGCCGTCTGAGCCGGCCTCCTGCCCTAGCTGCTTTGCCGTGGGTGCGTGGGGCTTCAGCCCCTCCTGCCGCCTGAGCCGGCCTCACTCCCTAGCTGCTTTGCCGTGGGTGCATGGGGCTTTGGCCCCGCCCACCTGCGCCCGCTTCCCACCCTGAGTGCTCTGCCCGCCGGCCTCCCGCTCCGGCTCTAGTGGCTGTGGATCACCCGCCGAGCGCCCTTTTTCTTCCTTGTTAAGACTTCAACTATTCTGCAAAATTTCCTAAATAGTTATAAGGTCTTCCTGAGTTATGGGAAGCCCAGTTGGCTAGTGGGCGATCGCCATGTGGCCTTTCATTCTGCCTGCTGTGTGTTGGGATCGATCTTACCAGGCGCCTCTCCAAATGGGAGTTCCCGAATCCCGGATTTAGTGGCTTCCGTGTCTGCGAGAGATGGGGGAGAGCCTTGCCCTGGGACTTTTAACAGTCCCTTGGGAGCTGTGAGTGTTCCCGGAGGGGCCAGACCCTCTGGTTTTTGCACAGTGTCCAACAACTCTGTATTTTCTATGGCTCTTCTCTCCCACATTCAAAATGCGCCCGTGCAGTTCGCCGCCATCTTGGCCCAGTCATTCATTTCTTTAACCCTATATATTTTGGTGCATTTTAAAAACATTCTTTTGAGAAGGGGTCCATTAACCTCACTAGACTGCTGTGTATAACACACACACACACACACACACACACACACACACACACACACACACTGGAGTATTGATGGCAGACGTCCGTAATGAATAAACACAGCCAGCTTGTTTTATGTAATCATCACAATCTCACTAACAAAGTTATCACTAACCCTGTTTTATGAATGAGGAAACGGAGACTCGAAGTGGAATTTGACTGAGAAGGCCATAGCCACTCTACTACCTAACATGTATGTGAACACACACGAAGATACACATATATACATATATATTTTTATGATCTCCAAACAGCCAGTAGAAAATTTAACTAACATGGTCCCTACTGACCATCAAATAAACTAATTAGTGGTCTGTGTCTACTATGACCCAAGAACTAGTTAAGACAATGAAAAAGATCAATCTAACAGAAGTGTTTTAACTATATTCATAAGTTTACAGCCACTCTAACACCCTCACCTCCCATCTAGCCCCAAAGAGACTGAGTAGACCAAGAGTTATGTGCCAAGGAACACAAGGTGAATTGGCTTGTCTTTCAGCTATATGAAGGAATAGGTTTCCCCCTTGGCCCTGTTGGGGCTTTCATCTCCAGACCCAGACCTTTGCCTACATCCCACTTCTACTGTAGATACTTACCTCATTTTTCCTCAACTAATGGTTTTGGGTCTAAATTATTCATGAATAAAATGAAATCGAAGGGAATGAGAGAAAACAGAAGGAAAGAGGGCATAATATTGCCTTGAGTGCTGAAGAGAAGACAGAAGAGTCTTTATATTTATAGAATTAAGGACTAACAAGAGGCAAATGATACTTCAAATAATGGATTCACTCATGACAATGACAGGGAATGCCATGAAAAAGAAATTCAGGGCATTATATACCAGAGGTCCCTCACCTAATCCAGAGAATAAGAAAAGATTTCTCTTAGGAAACAATGTTGGCGAACTCGTCTTTTGTGATATTTATGGTTTTAATATCCTGCTGGCATGTGACCACCCTTTCATTACAATACGAAATACAAGTTAGGCCTCACCTCTGCTGTCTCTCCTCAAGCAGACGAGTTGCATTGCCACCTTTTCAAGCTAAGATTAGACTACTGGGAAGTAGGAGCCAGTGACAACGGTATAGCTCACAGACAGCCCCAAACAGCTTGAGAAGCTATGTCACCACAACTGAACTGAATGAAACTGAAAAGTGTAGGTAGCCTGCTGGCCTCAGGTGATCAAATCCATTTCCAGTGGGTCAGCTTGCTTCAGGGACTGGGGAGGGGAGTGAGAACACAGGCCTTTGACGCCTGTGACATTCAGACAGCCTCCTGTGAATACTATCAATCAAGCTTTACAGACCACTGTCCCATTTGTGCATGCTGCACAGCATAAATCCTGTGTCTTTTCAAGTAGAAGCATAACAGTCACAGTTATGATGAGAAATAGTCGTGATGTGAGGCAGCTGGGAGCTCTGACCAACCCGAGAAGGGAATGCTCCCCTTCCTGGGAGACAAAGATTCACTCTGTTAGGGTTTAAAATTCCTACTTGAGAGCAAAATTACAGGCCATTCAAGGAAGACTCCTGCTGATAAATTATTCTATGATATTTTTAAATCCTTCTTTCTCTCCTTCCTGCCATCTTTTGACATCATTGATAGTGGGTGCTAAGCAACTGGGAAAAGGAAGAAAGAAGAACAAACACATTATTAAACAAAATAGAAAATAATAAATTGAGTTTTGGATAGTATCTCTAATAAATAAGCACAAAAACTATACTGGGAGTAAAGCCTCTTAACTCATTTCAAGATATCTCCTGGGCTCGAGAGATGCTTCACAATAAAAAAATATAAGACATATCTCCTGAAGGTGTCTGCTTTGTTGATGGACATACATATCTCATGACTTTGACAAAAATAATATATCCACCACATAAGAAATATCCTTATTCTGGGAACTTGTGAGCCTTACATCTTTATTTATTGTGTTACTAAGTACATTGCAAGGGTTTCTTTATTCTCTGGAGAAATTACTATTTAATGGTCATTTATAAAACACATTCTCTTTTGCCAGTGCAGGCACAACGCATACCAGTAATAACAACAACCAAACACCCACAATGCTCCTAGTGACACTTGGAAATTTACCTGCTATTGTTTTCATATCACAAAGAGAATAAGATTTTTTGTTCAAATTAATAAATTTTGATTTAGAAGCTAACAAAATAGAAAAATAAAATCACAATCACCATTGTCTATTTTTCCTATCACTTTCTAAATCAAACAACATGAAAAACTTACCCTAGCAACAAAATAGCACTGTATCTTTCAAAAAATCAAGTTTAGCATATTATTGGGTGTTGTCTTTGACACTTATAAGAAATCATGTAACTTAGCTTAATTACTGTAGTTTTTAATGATAAGCTATTTCAAACACTTACTTGAATCTGATCACTACAAAAATTTATCCATGTCAGTATTTTCCTAATTTAGCCTTTCTTCTACACTTGGGTTGCTTGTATTTTCAGTTGAAATAGTGGAGTAAATAGCTCTAATGGTGTAACATGTATGTAAGTCAGCTTTAGCTACTGTAACAAAATACTGGGTAATTTATAAGCAATAGAAATGTATTGTTTGGACTGCTGGAGGCTGAGGAATCCAAGCCCAAATTACAAGTGATTGAAAAACTGGTAAAGATCTCTTAAATGTTCTGTTCCACATGCTAGAAGGGAAAAAGAGTCTTGCTGAGACCTCTCTTCCAAAGACATTAATCCCATCAATGAGGATAGAACCCTCAGGACTAAACATGGCTCAAAATGCCCATCCTCAAATAGATTTATCATGGTGATTATATTACAACATACTAATTTAAGAGGAGCACAAATATTCAGGCCCTAGCAGCATATTACCTAGATTCTATAGAATACTAGTATTCATGAGCTATTGATATACAAATTAAGAGATGTTTCATGTGCTAGAGAGATGGATTAGCAGTTGAGAACACTAATGGTTGTTCTTGCAGCGGACCCGGATTTGATTCCTAGCAACCACAAAGCATCGCATCTCACAATTGTCTGTAAATCCAGTCCACAGGGGATCTAACACCCTCTTCTAGCCTCTGAGGGTACTGAGCACATGCATCTTGCATAGGAATACGTGCAAGGAAAATACCAATATACATAGAATAAAATTAATACTAATAACAATAACAAAAATAATAATAATAAAGTGTTCCAGTATGAAATAAGGGCAAAGATTGCAAATGCACATCCCAGGAAAGCTACTTGTTGTGATACTTACTCTGAAGATCCTATTATGAAGATACCTTACAGAGCACTGTCATTCAACATTTCTAATCCTTCTTTAACTACAAACTTCCCCCTTGGCCTTTACTTACAAAATCCTCAAAATAGGACTTTGGAAGTCTTGCAGAAAACTATAGCTGTTGTCTACGTGAAAACATATTGTTTTGCAGAACATGGCCTAATTCATCCAAACTAGTATTTAGTCATGACTTCTTACTTAACTGGTTGTTTGCACAATAATTGCACATTTGACTTAGCTCAGTGGTTCTTTTGTTATTTCTTTGGCAAAACCAGGTTTTTATGTAGACTAATTGCCACTGAGTGCCCCTAAACAGAGTTGAAGATCCAATAAAGATCATTTATCTGGGATATTCTTTATTTCCAAAAACTTACCGTTCATTTCAGTCCACAGTTAGAAATTTCAAGGCAGAATGCCAGGACTGGAAAATTAGAGAGCCAGACAGAGTGTTTGGGCTTAAAAGAACCTTTTGATTGACAGGTGAAAGAACTGAGTCTGTGGCCAGTTAGTAGCTGGTAGGACCATGAAATTAGTTCCTTCCTCTATGCTCCTCAGTCCCAATACTGTCTTGCCTTCTAGTTTACCAATTAGTCAGTTTTACCTATGTTTAAGTCAATATTGTCAATGCATGCCCACTGAGGACACACAAAAATATCTAGGTATAAACATTGTATTGGTTACCAGAGCCCCTTCTGTTGAGCTCTGTAGGTTTAGAACGTGTGATAGAATGAGGACCAGGTTTCTCAAGGAAATTTAGCATCACAGTGTGAAGTCTTAGCAACTCACATATGTACTTATTTCTTCACTGGGGTCTTGTAATTAATTCTAATTAAGAACAACATTAAGTATTGTTTTCCAATTATCCCACAAACAGTTTTCGACCTATGGAAGAGTGGATGTTCGTTCTTTGCTGCAGACATTAATATTATTAAACATTGACAAGAAGACAGCATTCCCTGTCTGCATCCGCTAGCAGCTGTAAAATTACTTTCTACAGAAAAAAAAATATAGATGCATTGTATTTCTCTTGGATTAAGCGCTTGTGGTCAGAGGACAAGAAGCAGATAGAAATTATTAGCAAGCACTGAAAGCTCTCTTGATCCCTCCCTCCCTCCCTCTCTCCTCACCCTTTCCTCTTCCTGCCATTGACCTAACCCACACTTCCCTAGACAGTGATGTTCTCCGGAAGTCAAATGCTACACCTGTGGCTAATTCTCAGGCAACACAAGGAAGACTCTGTCACATTAGGAGCAATTGGCTGTTTGTAGGAAGCACAATGATCTGTAGTCACATCTCATTAGGGGAGCCTGAGCCCCGTTGCGCACAAGTGAAGTAAACGCTGCCAATGTAATTTGTTTTATATGCCTAATTCTCTTCCTTATAATTAACATCTGAAATTTGAAAACAAAACAAGAGCACTTTGTACGCATCTGGGATCTATTGAGCACTTTCAGGGAGCCTGGGATTTTTTTTAAAGCAGTACTCACCCTTGCCTTGTCCTTTTTTCATAACAAACAGCTGTATAAACTGGGACAGAGGTGCAGTGCGTGAGAGAAGGCAGAGTAGCTGAAAAACAATATTACCCTTCTACCCACTGAAGGGTTTAGCTGCTTTTGTGGTCTCTAGATTAAACCAATTATGAAAATGGTTCATTAGAGAACAAGAGGAACCAGTCACAACCCAACTGTATCTTATCCAAGGGCAACCCTTACACTTCTCATCTGATAGCCCAAACAGTCAGACATAAAGATGCAGAGAAGAAATGTGCTGTGATGGGAGTTTGACACCAACTGCTCCAGCAGGAGGACTCACATAGCAGTAGGCTATGTCATTAACAAAGTCTGTACAGTGTGAGTGGGACTGAGGTGGGTCTGGTACTGTCCATTGGATCTGGAATCTACACACCTATGACAAGGTGAACGAGGTAAGTCCACCATGGTTATGCCAAGCTGCAATCTTGGTTACACACATCAGGGACTGGTTCTAGAAAACTCAGACAAAAAATACATTTGTAGGTAGGCTTTTGATTAGCTCATAGACTTTATAAAAAGCAAGAGGATGAAATGAGCAAAGGAAGTTTCAGGCCACCAACAAACACAAAGTCATGTTGCAACATCAGCCTGGTTACCATAGCATAAGCATTGCTGCCTCCAAATGACACCTCTGAATATTGTCACTGCCATGGTTAAATAATAGATACCATTCACCCCCTTGTCCTCCACCCAAAATCCACTCAGAAACAAGAGGAGGAGGATCAAGTGTAGAGTGGCTAAAATACAGCAAGTGTCTTGTAGCACTGATCAGCACTGGGCACTATGTTAGTCATTCATTCATTTAAGGATTTTACGCTGAATTTTGGAGGAGCCAGTGATATTATATGTAGTCACAGATCTTGGTCTTTGTAAAAATGTTTTATGTGGAGAGCAGCACCTCGGAGGACCGGTTGATCTGTGTCTTGCTTCAACAGTGTTTGGACGGAACAGACCTTGGGACTCCCTCTTTGTTAGCTTTCAGTCACCTTGTAGTCTCTTCAGTCACAGCCTCCGGGACCATCTCCTCGCCTCCTTTGGTTCCTAGGACCAGCCAGCACCCACTCTTCGCGGTTAAGTGCCATACTGAGGATCAGCCATGACCTCCCAGATTTGTCAGAATTATTCCACCAAAGTCGAAGCTGCCGTGAGCTACCTGGTCTACTTGCACCTGTGGGCCTCCTACACCTACCTCTCTTGGCTACTTTTTTTATTGTGATGGCGTGGCTCTGGAGGGTGTAGGCCACTTCTTCAGTGAACTGGCTGAGCAGAAGTGCCAGAGTACGGAGCATCTCCTCAAGTTGCAAAAAAAAAAAAAAAAAAAAAAACGGGGGGGGGGGGGGGGCGGCTGGGGGAATGCTCTTCCTGGATGTGCAGAAGCCATCTCTAGATGCATGATGTAAAACCCAGGAGGCCATGGAAGCTCCTTGGACCTGGAGAAGAATCTGAACGAGGCCTTCTTGGATCTTCATTCCCTGGGCTCGGCTCACACAGGCCCTCATCTCTGTGATGTCTTGGAAAACCATTTCCTGGATAAGGAAGTGAAGGTCATCAAGAAGATGGGCAACCACCTGACCAACCTCCGCAGGGTGGGTGGGCCACAGCCAGTGCAGACTGGCGTGCCCCAGCCATCTCTGGGACAGTATCTATCTCTTTGAGCGGCTCACTCTGGAGCACGACTGGGAGGTCTCCTCAGCTTCCAAGGGACTCCCTCTGCTCTGCACCAGCCAGTCCAGGGACCTCCACCTGAATTAACTTCTCCAGCCACTAGGCAGCTTTGTAAGTGCCCTGGAGGCCTTCCTGAGTCTCAGACCAAGTGAAAAGAAAGCCTCTGAAACAGCAAAAAAGAAAAGATATTTTATGTGTATGGGTTTTTCCTGCGTGTTTGTCAGTCCATTGTGTGTGTGCGCGATGCCTGAGGAGGCCAGAACAAGGCATTGAATCCTCCTGAAACTGGAGTTTAAAACAGTTGAGAGCCACCATCGGAGTTCTGGGAATTCAATACGGGTTGTCTGGAAGAGAAGCCAGTGTTCATAACGGCTGAGCCATCTCTCCAGCTCCAGGGCAGGCCTTTTCAATCTGCCTTGATAGCCATAATCCCTATGATCTTTGACTAATTTGTGGCTAATGTCATCTTGTTACGTCCTCATTTCTTCTTTCTTTTGTTTAAAGATTTATTTTATTCATTTATTTATATGTGTATGTATGTGTCTGTGCAAGAAAATGTACATATGTGCAGGGATGCACACTCATACATGTCTATGACCTAGGGGAGGCCAGAACAGGGCATCAAATCTCTCTGAGATGGATTTATAGAAATTTGCAGGATGTCTGGCCTGTTACATTGATGCTGGGACACAAACTCTGCTCCTCATGATTACACTGAGCCTGTTCATCAGCCCCTCCACTCTATTATTTTTAACAATGTTAGCAATTATTTGCCAAGCAACCATGAAGTTTGCTATATGATTTTACAATCTTTTTTTTTTTGTTGTTGTTGTTGTTCAGTCACCAAAGAAATCCATGAATGAGGTATGATGGCTCCCATTTTCAACTAAGGGAATTAAGGTTATAAAAGTAACATAGCCAGTTGGAGTGCTCTTCTCTAAAGAAGAGTATTTCTCCTCCTCTCAGTGTTCCTCGGTTGCCTGACCTTTGTGTATGGTCATCCCTGGAAACTTACACACAAGTACCACAATACAGACTTGGCAGATTATAGTTAGGGATACGTATATATAAACATACACACATATGTATGTAACAACAATTAATGAAATACATGGCCACGAATTGAAAGAGAGCTTCATGGTGTTTATGAGGGGATTTTGAGGGAGAAAAGGGAAGGGGATGATGATGCAATTTAATTATGTTATATTTTCACAAAATATAGAAGCAATTAAAAGAGTTCATTAAATGAAAAAAAAGTGGCATAGTCAAGTTTACATAGCTAATTTATACCAGAAGTTCAATTTGAATCCAGGTCCAACTCACTTCAAATCTGGGGTTCAGATGGTGTAAACAACCTCTTTTAACAACAAAAATAATGTATTGACACTAGTAAGCTAGTGATCTTTATATTACACGTTAGTTTAAAAAAACATGATGAGAGGTTCAGGAGGCGTTTCAGTCGGTAAGGTGCTTGTTGATGACTTCAGTTCCGATACTTAGCATACTGTTAAAAAAAAAAAAACCTAAACACAATGTCACATAACTATAATCCCAGTACTGGGTAGACAAGAACTACACACACACACACACACACACACACACACACACACACAC
>CAJQZJ010000248.1:2282537-2293416 GCA_907164525.1 Lophiomys imhausi | reverse complement strand
AGGACATCAGTCTTGGCGGCAAATGCTCTTTACCTACCAGGTCATCTCACTAGCATCCCTTCCCCCCCCACCCCACATTTCTTTCCTCACAGTCTGTGGAACCCTGATGCAAGTTATCAAAATGAGGGCAAATGTTCAACCCATGCCTGTCAGGACACAGACAATGGGGCCCTTCTTTGTTCTTTGATAACATCCCTTCTTTCAGCAAGAAAAGGGCCATGGGAAAGGAACCACCACATGATATGATTCATTAGTAGAAAATATATTTGCACTTTTGAAGGTGTTTTCCCCACTCCCTGCAAATGTTAACTGTGGCTTTAGCTTCTAGAATTTTCACTCTCGTTTCCTCTTGTACTACCCTGGTGTTCCACTTCATCAATGGCACAGGCAAAGAGCTATGTAGTCCAATTCAAGATATTGGTTGGAACTAAAATTATAATGGGTATTCCTGAATTACAGTGATGCCTCTGTGAGCTAGTGTCTATAAATCAGGCATGTTTGAGACCTGATTAGTACTAGCTTTGTTTAAGTCTGTGAGACACATTCAAATTACAGTGGGTTTCCTATGCGCAAAATGACAGAATTCTGAAATTACTAGAATAGTGGACAAGATCAGACTATAAAAAGTTGATCTTTCAAACACCAGGCATTGTGAACCACCCATTTACTCAACTGGGAATGGGTAAATTGGTCTTCCCAAAAGGACCATGCAAGCTATGGTGAGGCAGAACTTCATGTTAGAAAGATAATGTTGACTTTGAACAGTCAGAGAAATAGCTAAAGAGTATTAACTAGTAAGTTGGAAATAACCACAATGGCCCAGATGGAAGAATATGCTGATACTATCTATTATTTTCCAGTCTTTAGATAAATCCCTGCTTGGGAATAAAAGCATGGTCCACAGACTTCATTATGCTTTTTCAAGAAAAATGCTTGGTACAGATCTGGAACTTTCTACCACCACAACAAAGTAAGTTGTTTGACAAAAGTTTAATAACTTCAATAGCAACAACCACCAATGTTCTAAATAGAAGTAACTTCCATCAGTATTCCTATATAGATTTTATACACAGGGAATAACTGCCCTGCCCTAGCCACTTAACATTTTTACTTCAGGAACATCAATCAATAAAGACTTAATAGCACCTTAAATATCTTTTAGGCTTATCAGGTACATTTAACATACAGTTAAGCCTCAAACAACCCTATGAGTCATGTTTCGTATGCCTCCGTTTTATTAATAAGAAAACCACAGATGATCCAAGCTAAGCCAGTATCCTAAATATTCACTAAGGCATTCACTGCTGCAAAACTGGGAGTAGTTTTCCTGATGACTTCTTCCATGGAAAAAGAGTAGAAAAGTAAGACATAAGTGTAAAGAACAAGTCTGCAAGCGTCATAGAGCTTCTAATACAACCAGGATTTTCAGAACTGGGACCCCAGAAAGAAAGGGAGTTCACCAAGGAGAGCATGACATCCTGCACCCAAGCTTCTTCTAAAAGAATCAGATGATTCTTAGAGTAAAGAGTCTAAGAAGCCAAACAGAAATGACCACTAGGGCACCAGGAAGCCAAATGGAGCCAAATGAAGTCTCACAGCATGGTAGCAGAAGACATGTTCAGAGCTACACAGAAACCAGAAACCAAAGAGACCAAGATCTCTTTGAGAAAGAAAACAAGTGGAAGTGAGTCCAGCATCCTTTTGAGGAGTGATATAATGTGCTTCCCCTTTGGTAAAAGCACAGTAAAGGTTGAAAGTAAAAAGATGGGGTGAGTAGTGCCATTTGAACTCTGAGTGAATCACGTGGGAACGGGTTCAGCAATAGCAAACTAAGTAGATCTTAAAACAAGCAATGGAAGACATTAGAAAAGGGAAAGATGGACATTTAGTATTTTCTTTTAGAAACTCAAAAGGGTCAAGGAAATGGTTTAGTGGGTAAAAACACTTGCTGTGTAGGCATGAGGACCTGAGTTTGGAAAGCTGGGCACAACAGTATACATCTTTAACTCAGGTCCTGGGCGGATGGAGTCAGGCAGATCCCAGGAGCTTGCTGCATAAGATCACAATGGAGCTACAAAAATTCCTATCCACTAATGACATCATAGCCGTCACAGCATGCCAATTATTTGTACTGATGCTGGTATAAACCAAGCTACTGTACTGCCAGTTGTATAAAAGTGCAGTACATGCAATTATGTCCAGTATTTGATAATCATAATAAATAACTATGCTACCAGATTATTTACTATACTATTTGTCATTTTTCAGAGTGTGTCCCTTCTGCTTATAAAAAGCAGTTCATTGTAAAATAGCATGTGATGTTATGATGGGAGCAGCCTCAAATAGTTCATGTTTTCCAATAGCATCAAGAGACCACATCAGTAATTGATCTATATCATCTAGGTTTGTGTACAAATAGTCTGTGTTGTTCATATGTTGACAAAATCACCTACTGTCTCAGAATGAGTACTCACTGTTAAACAATGCATGACAGTATGGCACAACAAAATTTATGGGGTACAGCTGATGACATATTTAAAGGAACATTTATAGCTCAGCTTCTTAAAATAGAAAATGAGCCTAGAAAAATCAACAGTCTCAAGAAGCAAGAAATACATCAAATTAAGCTAAAAAATAAAAAGAAGAAAATTATGAAAATAGGCAAAAAGAACATAAAGGCACAATAGCTCTAACTTTTTTTTAAGGCTTAGCAAAGATGATAGAAGTTTCACTCAGCTTGAGGAATGACTGGCACATCCACTTTATAGCGTCCTTCCTGAACAGGAAACACTGAAGTAGCATTAGTTTCAAATGTCCAAAAGCTTCAACTTGAGCTAGTGTTTTCTCAACTACCTTCTTATAAAGAAGTCCAACTGGTGTTCTCACACAGAAGGGGAAATATCATCTAAGTGCCTACTGTAACCAGAGATCTTAATTTATGTGTTTCATCTCCAGATCTCCTCTGATCTGTTTCACTGTTCAAAGAAAACCATAGAAAAAGGTACTTCAATGGTCCCACTAGGTCATAGAACTTTCTTTCTTCTTTTTTAAAATGATTTATTTATTTTTATGTATATGAGAGCTCTATCTGCATGTACACCTGCAGGCCAGAAGAGAGCATCCAATCACATTGTGGATGGTTGTGAGTCACCATGTGGTTGCTGGGAATTGAACTCAGGACCCCTGGAAGAACAGCCAGTGCTCTTAACCTCTGAGCCATCTGTCCAGCTCCAGTCATAGAGCTTTCATTGGCATTTATACTTTTCTTTTATCCCAAAGCTCATTGTTTTTAATTTTTTGTTGTTGTTGTTTTTGAGACAGGGTTCCTCTGTGTAATAGGCCTGGCTGTCCTGGCCTCACTTTGTAGACCAGGCTGGCCTTGAACTCACAGAGATCTGCCTGCCTTTGCCTCTTGAGTGCTGGGAATAAAGATGTGCGCCATAATGCCCATCTAATTAATTATTTTAACTTAAGTGTATATGCACCTGTTGAGTGTGTGTATCTGCACATGACTGCAATGCTCATTAAGGCTAGAAGAGGACATCAGATTGGAGTTGCAGGTCATTGTGATCCATCCCATGTGGGTGCTTGGAAACTGAACTTTGGGTGAACAAGATGACCATTGTACTTATAGCTGGTTGTGAGTTGCCATGTGGGTACCAGGACTCCAACACTGGTCCTCTAGGAAAGCAGCCACCGCAGCCCTGAAAGCCCATGTTCAAGTTGTTGGTTAAGCATAGTGCTGTTAAAAGAATTCAGTGTGCAGGCAGGGAGATTTTTTGATACCAATTCTGGGTCTGCAACTTAAACCTTTGTGACCTTGGTCAACTTTCATGACCTGTGTTGTCAATAAGGCTAGCAATTATACCTTGGAAATGTTGAGAGAATTAAATGAATTGATGCAGACAAATGGTAAAACAAAACAAAACAAAACAAAACAGCATTTGACACATGCAGTTGGTTACTGGTCATATTCCCACTAGTACTATTATTACATGGCTTCTCTTGCTGCTTCTCCACCACTGTGTTCCATTGCTCACTTGGCCTTCTCTGTGTCCACTTAGCTCCAACACTGAACTGTTGACTGTACTTGCTTTGTGCAATGCCAAGCTCACCAGCCAGAAAAAGAAATAAGGAAGTTACAGCTGGTGGTGAAGCTCAAGCCTCAAGAGTCAGGTCCCACGGGCTTTGCTGTGACCATTGAATCACACAGTGAGCAATGATGGCATTCAGACTGGCCAGCTGTACTGTTGTTCCCCAGAGATAAGGATGTAAACAAAGCCTGCTGCACTATTCTTGAAAATTCGCCACCTGCTTTAAAATTTCTTCATGGAGTAAGAAAATATTAGGAACCATAATTAGTCAATTTTCTTGGTGGAATTGTGTCTTATGCACTCAGATAGCATTCAGGTACATCTAAGTGGGGAAGCTCACAGAGAAAGGGAGAAATTAATACAAACTCTATAAAAAATGTAGGGGATAAAAAACAATGGTGTTGGTGTGGCCCAGAGGTGTCCAGATTCATTTGCATGTGTGAATGAAATGGCAAGCACTTGGGCAAGTCATCCTATGTAGTGAAAGGACTGAAACACAAAGCTCCCCTCTTTCTTTCAGCATTTGGACTTTGTTATTCAGTCAGTTCCCACAAGATTGCTTGTTTGATTGGTTTTGTGAGGCAGTTTTAAATTTTTATTTTCTTCTTTATTTTTTATGTGTTGGGTATCTTGCCTGAATGTATGTCTCTGCACCACATAGTGCCCAAGGAGTTCAGAAAAGGGTATGGGATGCCCTGGAACGAAACTTACGTAGGTTGTGAGCTGCCATGTGGGTGCTGGAAATCTAACCCAGGTCCTCAGGAAGAGCAACCAGTGCATTTAAGTGCTAAGCCATTGCTCCAGCCTCAGGTTCACAAAATTTCACATGAGTGTGATGCAGTGGTTCGTGTTCTGAAAAGTCTTCCGAATTCCACAGCAGTAGTAGACAGTAGTAGGCATCCCTCTCAAGTCATGCTGGTTTGGGTCTCTTTTAGCATTTGTCACTATCACAATTATTTGTGCTGAGGCTGACATCCATGATAGATCTGGAATGGGGTGCCAGAATCAGATATTATTCCATACCAGATGAGCAATTGAATAAGCAAGGACATCTCCTCCTCCACCTCTCACTCTTCTTGTTTTTTTTTTTTTTTTTTTGGGGGGGGAGACAGTGTTATTCTGTATAGCCCTGGCTGTCATAAAACTTGCTCTGTAGACCAGACTGGCCTCCAACTCAAAACTCCATCTGCCTCTGCCTCCTGAGTTCTGGAATTAAAGTCATGTGCCATCACTGCAAGACTTGAGAGTGTATTTCTTACCCTTGACAATAACGGACAAACAAACAATGCTTGGAGATAGTATTTTCACATTTCAGCTTGATAATACTGTACATTATTCTAATGTCCTTCACCAGATTCTAAAGGCTCGGCCTGAATCAGCTTACAATTCTCACAAATCTACCATATATATGGTTGATGCTAATAATATCTCTACTTGGCAGCTGAAACATGTGAAGCCCAGTGAGGTCAAACAATTGGTCCCATGTTACACTCTAAACAAAAGAGCTACAATGTGAACCAAGAAGTCCAACCTTCCTCTATAGTTCTTCCTGATTCTCATAGCTTTTTAGCAGCTGCATACAATTGTCTTCAGGAAGCAAGTTTAGCTGTCCCTCATGTTTTCTGTCAACTTTCAATACCGAGGGGCTCAGGGACATTTGGAAACTCTATTCCTGAAATCCAAATCCAAATAGCCAAAAGGATTTCTTCTAGTAGTGTCCCCTCCCTCTACCAATCTGAGGCAGAATTATATAAAGATTAATTGCATCCTTTAGCAGCACTGCTGTGGCTGTGGGAGTCCCCTTTTCAGTGAAAGTAGAGAAGATGCTTTCAGAGTGAAAACCTGACCAAGCAGAATCAGATATTCACACCAAGGCAGGAGGACTGTAAGGATGCTCATGAGAGTGGGAATCCCTAAAACCATGTTGGGGGACTATTTGAGAGCATCTAAAGTGCAATACATGCAAACCAATGGCCTTGCAATTCCACTTGCAGGACTCTGCCAGTGAAACATACATAAACTTATCCAAAAGAAATGGTTAAATCAGCATTAGCTACACCAGGACAAAATTAGAACTACCCAGATGTCTGTCAAAAAAGGAAAGGAAAAAAAAAAAAAAAAAAACGGGCATGATGGTGGATATCTGTAATCCCTATACTCAGGAGGCAGAAGCATGAGGATCGTGAGTTCAAGCTGGCCTGGATGACAAAGCGAGACTTTGTCTCAAAACAAACAAATGAACAAAAAGCTTAATATGTAGAAATGGCAAGCGAACGGTGATCTATGCACACAGTGGATGCCTCTGTAGTACTGAGAAAAACAGAATCACGACTACATATATAGAAGTATGCATGGATGTCACAAATGTGACATTGAATGAAAGAAGCCAGGTCCGAATAAGCACATACACATGATTCCATTTGTATAGACTTTAAAAGCAGACAAAGGTGACCTATTAGGAGGAAGGGAGTGGCTGGAAGGGCTACAAAGGAGTCTTACAGAGTGCCAGACATGTTCTGCTTCTGGACACTGTTTTCACAGATACTGACTTTATGTAAAGCCATTCAATGGTAAACTATTGAGTTATGTATTTCCTGTATAGACCCTACACTTCAGTGAAAAGCTCAAGGAAGTGTAGAAGACCATTTTGTTAAGAGAGAAATCAGACCCCTCCACATAGACTACTGACCTATATAATCAACCAACACTCCCCCTGACCCGGCCCTAGGCGAGAAATTATTTCTACAAAGGACACAGTATTCTTACACTATGACTGCACTTGGGTGTTCAAATTCCTTAGGGAGACTTTTACTTTCTCTTTCAGAGACATCTCTTTAGTGGTCATATTCTGCCCTACACTAATCTCTGGAACGTTTTTCATATCCCAAAGTGCCAGGCCTAAGTCACTGGACCATAGTCAAGAGAAGCATTCGTTAGCCAACAGAATGAAATGCCCCTGTCATGTTTACTCAGGGCACAGCTTTATATTGAGGATGAGTGAGCAGAGCAGGAAAAGAGTATATGCTCCATGGAGCCCGTGCTATAGCTTACAATAAGGTCCTGGCCAGCAAGGCTTTCCTTTTGAGGCTCCTCTGTGACCCATCTTTTCTAATGGTTATTCTTACTTTCCATTCTTCAAGGCAATGAGCAACCTAAAAGAAACCAGCAATCTAGCTTCCAGTAACCCCATCAATTTATTTGAATACACAACAGGATCCCTGATGTGGAAAAATCAGATTTCTAGGCCTCTTCAACATCTGTTTCTGGCAACCGCAATGTGTTCTCTTTTCTTTGCAAAAAGCAGCTGGTGAATTGTCACGCCATTTCATTTTTTTTTTAAGACCAAATAGAACACATAATGGTTTCTGAGAAATTATTTGTGATTTAGCACAAAAAGAAGGAGCTGAACGAGAGACTCTTCTCTTTTCCACATAAAAGGCTCTCCCCCATGTTAACATGAGGACAGAGAATCGCATTTGAGAAAATGTGAAGGCACAATTTTGATTTGTCCGAAATTACCTCCGTTATTTGCCGAGAGGCCTGGGGATGCCTGTAAATTCATTGGTTGGCTTCATAAACATGTACTGAGAGCCTACTGTGTCAAGACGTGGCTAGCTGCTGGGGCTACTGTGACTGCTCATCAGCTAAGCACACTTACTGGTCTTGAGAGGACTCAGGTTCAGCTGACAACCACTCCTTGCTCCAGTTCCAGAGGGTGTGACACACTTTTCTGAACTCTGAAAGTGCCACGCGCACGCACGTAAAGACTCATACACATAAAATAAATAAATCTAAAGTGAATTTGTAAAAAAAAAAAAAAAAAAAAAAATTGGCTAGTGCTGAGGCCAAGACAGCGAACAAGACAAAGATCCTTTTTTTTTCTGTCAGGAAACTTAAGTCCCTCAGAAAGATCACACTTTGGAACAGGACAGAAAGCTGTACCAGCAGAGCATGGGTTCCCTTTCATTCTGGGGCTCTCATCCAGAGAAACATGCCAGCCCCTAAGTCTTCACCCATCCAAAGATCCCACCCACAGCTGCCGCTGGTCCTCACCCTACCTTAGCTTATCTCCATACTGTTACTGACTGTGGTAAGCAAAGCCTGAGCATATTTGTCATGGGAGACACAGAATGATCTGCTCTTTCAACCTTTGTGATTTCATCTTTTTTGACCTACTCCTTAGGACCTGACCACACTTCTCTCTGTTAGTGTAAATTTACATAATTGTTTTTGTCTCACACTTTCTCTTAACCCAGCTATCACCCAAATAGAGACTCTATTATATTATTTGTTAAACGGGCTTCAAAACACAAAAACTGAGCAGTCATTACTCTGTTCTTAACCCCTTAAACTAATCTGGCTTCCCTCTAGCATAAATCTCAGAAATACTTGCACTTTGTGGCTTTCCTGCTTCAGCTCAATCTCTCCTGTTGTCTCCTCTTCTCTGCTTCTGGCTGAATCCTCCTACTTCCTCCTCTAACTCCTCCTCCCCTGGAGGGCAGGAAGTCCATCCCTATTCTCTCCCCTGCTCAGCGATTGGCTGTAAGCTGCTTTATTGGAATAGCAGGGGACAATTGGGGAGCAGTACTTACACAACATTCAGACAAGAGATTCTCAGAACAAGGATTACAATCAGATATCAGGGGTACAAATATGAGGGGTACAGAAATCAGCATTTGAATTACACAATAACCTTATGCCTACACACCCATTGTACTCAGATCACACTCATCATGTTTTTAGCTCTGGAATGTGGCAAGGTTTTAACATCACTGAGCATTTTCTGCCTGTTTTCTGGGTCTGCATTCTATGACCCTAGATTTTTCTCCACGAAGTGATTCAATAATTATTTCTGGTTAAATAGTACCCCTCAGAGAGACCTTTCTTCATCTTCACCTAAAGCAGCCCATCATAGGAATCACTACAAGAGTACCTAGGCTCTTCTATAATGTCTAGGCATAGGCAACTGCATATGCGTCATATAAGGAAAGTACTACGCTAACTGCAAGAACCAAATCAGTCCAGTGTACCTCTGAGTTCCTAGTCTAGGAACCAGGCCTGAAATAGCCTTTCTCTCCAGGAAGGACAGCAAGGAGTGAGAGCAAGGTATACATATATGTGTGTGTGTGCATGTGTGTGTGTGTGTGCGTGTGTGTGTGTGTGTGCGTGTGTGTGTGTGTGTGTACACATAGAGAGAGATGCATGTGTGTGTTTAGTAGTTTAATAACAAAGGAATAAATATAAAATATTATAAATGAATCCCAACATTAGAGGTTTCTTAATAATTAAGGCAAATCTCTACAATGGTATTATCTAACCAATGAAATGATTGTTTTTCAAAGTACACATTATAACTGCAAATATGAACAAATATATGGAAAGAACAGGTATTGGGTGTGTATGTGTGTGTGTGTGTGTGTGTGTGTGTGTGTGTGTGTGTGTGTTTTCTGGTAACAATATAAATTATTTTTTACTGTGGCTCATAGTCAGAAATTTTGCAAATCACTGTTGTAAAAAATCAATGACTATATTTATTGTGTATTAAATGGAAAAAAGTGGACTGCAAAAGAGTAAAGGTAGTATATGTATATGGGATGAAATACTAATGTGAAATATTAGTTTTAAAATGACAGGAATAAAAAAAATCTTTAAATTTTTTTAGCCTAAGTGTTGAGTAGATTTTTCAAGATGATTTCTTTGTTTTCTTCTTGGTGTTCATCTTTGTTTTTCAAATTACCTACATTGAATATGTAATTTTTTGAAACATAAGTTGATTCTAGAAGATACAGAGTAGCACTCTTTGAGAAAATGGGATTTTTCTTTAGTAAAAGTATGCTTTTAAGTGCCTATGGAGAGTATAATTATAACAGGATTTCTCTGTATGAAGTATTTCATCTCCCATTATCTTGTCTAATCTCCATAATGATTCAAAAAGGGGGAGCAAGACAGCAGTCATCCTTACACACAGAAGTAGAAACTGAGGCATATAGAGATTAGTATCTTGTCCACAGCCATCATGCAAGTTAGTGGTTAGCATGGCAAAGACACCAGGGCCTATGTGAATACATGTCCTCAGCCACTCTGTACTTCACCCTTCCACTGCCACCTGGATAATTTATTACTCAGTATAGGACACAACTATCCCCTTTCCACCTCTGCCACAGAGTGAGGTCCTTTCTCTTTTTGCTCCGTACTTCAAGGTCCATACGACTGGCAGCCATGGAAAATAGCCTAGGCACTTCTTCAGTCATTTCTTACTCCTAGGGTCATTGGCATATTGTGATTCATTTCAGACATTGAGAATACTATATGTGGAGGCTAAGAGCCACCAAGGGTTGAAAGCCAGCTCTGTTACCTGGCAGCTCTGTGATGTTGGGCCTCCTGGTTAACCCCACTGAGTTTTGAGTTCCTCATCTGTACAGTAAAGAAGATGGTGAAGATAATAACTGTTTTGACATCATCGGGTTGTTGTGAGGATTAAATGGATGAATGCATATAATACTGAGATAGCATCTGAAATCAGTCTCCATAAATATGACTGCAATGTATGACATTTGCCATGTTCACATGGTTTTTAAGCACACTGTAGCTAAGCCACTGGAACACCATGTCCTCTGATTTTTCCTTACTTCTCTCCCTGTCCTTGTCACCCAGTATGGAATTCCTTCAATCAGTCTCCTAATGGTGTCATTGATTTCAAAACTCTGTTTGGTATTTGATTGAAAGAAATAAATGTCCTGGTTTATCCCTTTTGTGTCTGAAGGTGGAGCTGCCTATACTAAATG
>CAJQZJ010000248.1:2267106-2277465 GCA_907164525.1 Lophiomys imhausi | reverse complement strand
ACACACACACACACACACACACACACACACACACACACACACACACACACACACAAAGAAGTAAGCAGGATAGGATCTTTTAGGGTGTTCGGTGGACAGCAAAGGCCATTCCATATACATACATTTTCATTCTAGTAGCTCCGTAGTCATCACTGTTTTTTTTTAATACTTTATTTTTTTATTTCTTCAAGTTACATCTCAGTCACAGTACCTTCCCTACTCCCCCTTCCTGTCCCACCCTTCCACCCTCTTCCCCCCAACAGCTTCCCCTTTCAGTCCAACAAATGGTTCCTTCTCTTACAACAGTAAATACTATACAAAACAAGAGAAATAAATATGCCACATTTATGAGAGTTAAATGGCCAGGTATACATTCCCAGTGTCCAGTTCATACATATTTGGCCCCTGATTTTAACATTCTACCATCTAACCATCTCCATGAGTTTAAAATTCTATAACTGACTCAGCTTTCATACTAACTTGCATCACTATTAAAAATATCTTCGTAGATCCAGTACGCCCTCTTGATTCCTAAACAACTCAAAATTTAACTATGAGACTCTAGCTATCTGTTCTTCAACCACCTCAGAGACCTGAGAGGGATAAATATATCTGATTATATAGGAAGTGCGGGGCCTGCAGCTTCCAATACTAAGAAATGACATACCAGTGACTGCCTGGACAGTTCCCATTTTCTCTCCATACATTCCAGCATCAGTCTTCAGCCTTTTGGTCCTGTTTCTCTGACAGACATTTATTGTAGAGCAGGGATTATGAAGGACTTACCTACCCTGTCTTGGCAGAGCTAGGCTGTCAACTTCCCTGCTACCAAATTTTGTCCTTTTTGGATAGCAGTCTGTCTGCAGTTGAAGCAAGGAGTTTTTTCATGCCAAGAGATAGGCTTGCCACTAATTCAACCATCTCACACTGGAGATTCTTCGATGCTTATCTTCTACTTGGAGTAGAATAGGGGGTGCTGTGATACATGACCTGGCACAGCAATCAGAATAAGGCACCTACCACATTCAGAACCTGCCGGGAGTAGCAGGCATAGGGAACCACTGGACCCATACAGTAAAGAACAAGATCAGCCTACACTGAGCTCAGTCACGCCAGAAAGTACTTTCTGTGGCTCAGACTTCCAGGCTTAAGGAATACTGGTTCTGGAACTCAGAAAGCTATCCAAATACCAATTTGTAAAGACAGAGTGCTACCCTACCTTGATGTCTGATTCACCAGGTCTATAGCTAGACCAGAGAATCTGCTTTTTAATGAGTTCCCAGGTGAAGCTACTACTGCTGCCTTAGCACTGCCCTAAAGGACCATTGTTGAGAACCATTATAGTGTTAAAATCTAACTACATCTGCTACAGCTCCATTTCCACCTTAATTTGTGACTTGTGCAATTTGATGTTTGCATATCAGCCCTTTGCTTCTTAATGGTATCATGACAGGTGTCCTAATTCCACTATTAAAAAAAACTGTTCCCTTCCACTTGGATGTGGTCTCCCATTAAAGAACTTCCCAGACTTTTGTTTGTTTGTTTATTTGTTTGTTTCTTCATTTGTTTTCAAGACAATTTCTTTGTGTAGCCCCGGAAGCCCTGGACTTGCTTTGTAGACCAGGCTGGCCTCAAACCCACAGAGATCTGCCTGCCTCTGCTGCCTGAGTGTTGGGATTAAAAGTTTGCACCACCACTGCCCAGCTATTCCCACTCTTAAGATATGAAAATACCTAATATATGTCCAACCTTACCAACTGTGATAGTTTTTGTCATTTTGACACAAACTATACTTACTAGAAAGAGGGAACTTCAATTGACAAAGTGCTTTCATTAGACTGTTTTGTGGACATGTGTGTGGTGGCATTTTCTTGATGTGTAAGGGCCCAGGCCGTGTAGGCAGTGGCTTCCCTGGACAGGTTGACCTAGGCTATATAAAAATAGTAGTTAAACCGAGTAAGCTGGGGCACAGCTTTAATCCCAGCACTTGGGAGGCAGAGGCAAATGGATTGCTGTGAGTTCAAGGTCAGTCTGTTCTACAGGGTGAGTTCAAGGATACCCAGGGCTATGTAGAGAGACCCAGTCTCAAAAACACAAGCAAAGAAACAAACAAAGAATGGCAGTTGAGCAAAACAGTCTGTAATCTACTAAATAGCATTTCTCCACAGTCTCCACTTCAATTCCTGCCTTGGGTTTCCTTGGATTATGGACTATAGTCTGTGAGACAAAATAAAACCCTTTCCTCTGCAAATTGGGTTTGTTAAGCATTTTATCATAGCAACAGAAAATCAAATCAGGCAATCAACCATCATTTTAGTGAAGAGTCTCTCAAACTTTCTTTTTGTTTGTTTGTTTATTACTTCAAGGTACATCTCCATCACAGTACACTCTTTCCACCCCTCCCAGCCCCAGCCTCCCACCCTCTACCCCCTATTACTTCCATCCCACTCCTCTGGAGTGGAGTGTCCCTACATATCAGTCCTCTGCTCCAGTTCAGTAGTCTTATGAAGGACAAGAGCCTCCTCATACACTGGGGGCCTACAGGCATCCCCTCTAGGGCAAAGTGTCTCACTAACAGGTAATCAAGTCTATGTTCCTGCTCCCTTTGGTGCATTGGCTGTAGTATAGTTATCTGTACTATATGGCTAAAATCTGATTATAAGTGAATAGATGCCATGTGGATCCTTCTGAGCCTGGGTTAGCTCACTCTGGATGAGCTTCTCTAGTTCTATCCATTTGGCTGCAAATTGCATGATTTCGTTGTTTCTGATGGCTGAGTAATATTCCATTGTGTAGATGTACCACAAATTTTTTTATCCATTCCTCGGCTGAGGGACATCTGGGTTGTTTCCAGTTTCTAGCTATTACAAATAAGACTGCTGTGAACATAGATGAGGAAACATCCTTGTGTTTTGATGAGGAATCATTTGGATGTATATCCAGAAGTGGTATGGCTGGGTCTTGAGGTAGAGCTATTCCAAGTTTTCTAAGATATCGCCAGACTGACCTCCATAGTGGTTGCACAAGTTTGCACTTCCACCGGCAATGGAGGAGTGTTCCCCTTTCTCCACACCCTCACCAGCATGTGCTGTCATTTGAACTTTTGATCTTAGCCATTCTGACAGGTGTGAGATGGAATCTCAGAGTCGTCTTGAGTTGCATTTCTCTGATGATTAAGGATGTTGAGCATTTCTTCAAGTGTCTCTCAGCCATTAGGGATTCCTCCTTTGTGAATTCTCTGTTTAGCTCTGTTCCCCATTTTTTTAATTGAATTATTTGGTTTCTTGGCATTTAATTTCTTGAGTTCTTTGTAAATTTTGGATATTAGCCCTCTGTCAGATGTGAGGTTGGTGAAGATCTTTTCCCAATCTCTAGGCTGCCGTTTTGTTTTAATGACAGTGTCTTTTGCCTTACAGAAACTTGTCAGTTTCATGAGGTCCCATTTATTGATTGTTGGTTTTAGATCCTGAGCTGTTGGTGTTCTGTTCAGGAAGTTGTCACCTGTGCCAATGAGTTCGAGGGTTTCTCCTACTTTTTCTTCTAGTGTCTTTAGTGTGGCCGGCCTTATGTTAAGGTCTTTGATCCACTTGGATTTAAGTTTTGTACAAGGTGATAGGTATGGGTCTAATTTCATTCTTTTACCTGTCGACATTCAGTTAGACCAGTACCATTTGTTGAAGATGCTGTCCTTTTTCCTTTGTATGGTTTTGGTTCTTTTGTCAAAAATTAAGTGACTATAGGTGTGTGGGTTCATTTCTGGGTCTTCAATTCGATTCCATTGGTCCACTGGTCTGTTTCTATACCAGTAACATGCTGTTTTTATTACTATTTTTCTCTGTAGTACAGCTTGAAATCTGGGATGGCAATGCTTCCAGATGTTTTTTTTTTTTTTTTTTATTGTAAAGGATTGATTTAGCTATTCTGGGTTTTTTGTTATTCCATATGAAGCTGTGAATTGCTTTTTCCAGGTCTATAAAGAATTGTGGTGGTGTTTTTATAGGAATTGCATTGAATCTGTATATTGATTTTGGCAGGATGGCCATTTTTATTATGTTGATCCTACCTAACTTTCTTGATGACTAACAAACACTGGAAAATGCCATTGTCTAAGTCTTTCTCTCAAAGTGATTCTAGTTGAAATAATCATGGAAAAAGCTGAGAACTAACAGCTTCCATATTTTCCCCAATCATTGTAGTTGACTTACATTTAGAAAGCTTTAGCAGAAATGAAGCAAAGTGTTACATGGTGGGCCCAAAGAGTGTAGGACTGCTTGCTACAATCTACACACACAGTGAGATTTAAAACATCAGAAACAACATTAGGTGTGCTTGAGTTTCCTAAAACCTGATCTTTGACCTGTAACTCTGTAGATTAGAAGAAGTCATCCTTGGTTGGACTTAGAGGCTTCCTTTCATTGAACACTGAAGATAAGGACTAATGTTCAGATGAGTTGATTGTGTTATCTTCTGATGTGTGATTTTTACAAGTGCTAGAATCTATCTGGAAACACAACTGTATGTCTCTCATCTCATAGCTTTCTCTCTCTCTCTCTCTCTCTCTCTCTCTCTCTCTCTCTCTGTGTGTGTGTGTGTGTGTGTGTGTGTGTGTGTGTGTGTGTGTGTGTGTCTGTGTAGTTGCCCTCAGAGGCCTCAGAGCCTTTTGGAGCTGGAGTTACAGACATGATGAGTCACTTGATTTGGGAAATCAAGTCCTCTGAGAGAGTATCTCTCTCTTAACAATTGAACCATCTCTCTAGTCCCTATTTTTACTTCTTATGCAAGTTATCTGAAAATTCCATCAGTTATAAGTACAAAATACAGTCATAGTATAACCACTTCTAAGTTGGCATTACCATTGTCACCACATGATTCCATCCATCATAATTTTCTTAGTCAGCATTGTCCCACTAGCCTGTGGCTATTCCTATTTCCACCAGTGCTACCTTAGAGTGTTGTCATCAAAGAGCCAGATGTGTCTTTCTTGTTTTGTTTTGTTTTTCATTTTTGGTGGGGTATTTTTGTTGTTGTTGTTTTTTGGTTTGGTTTGGTTTTGGTTTCAGTTTTGGTTTGGGCTTGGGTTTTGGTTTTCCAAGACAGGGCCTCAGGGCCTCCCTGTGTAGCCTTTACTGTTCTGGAACTCGCTCTGTAGACTAGGCTGTCCTCAAACTCACAGAGATCCACCATCCTCTACCTCCCAAGTGCTAGGATTAAAATCATGAGCCAACACACCGGGCCTGAGGTGTGTTTCTTAAGAAACTCTAACAGGTTATTTTGTCCCTCTGTTTAAATGCCTCTGTTGGTTTCAAGCTAATTTAGAAAGTCCTACGTCTTTTGTGTGGTCATGAAATCCTATTGTGATCTTGTTCCATTACCTCTAGCTTTTAATCATGTGTTAACTGAGCTCTAGTTACAATGAACTCCTTGTTATTTCTAGAAGGTTCCATATTTAGGCTTACTGTTTCCTAAACTCTAAATATTCTTCCCCAGATAGGCACATAGCTCTTTCTTCTGCGAACTCAAGGTTTAACTAAAAGGTCTTCATTTCATCAAAACTTTTCCTGACCTTTTCTGAGTCAGCATTCCTATATATGTATTCTCTCCATTTCCTTTTTCCCTGGCACCTATTATTACATTGTGTCTCAGTACGGACTCCCTGCAAACAGAACCTAAAACAAGAGCTCTAGTGAAAATGCCTTGTTTGGAGAAGTAAGGAAATGAAGAACATGAGATGCTGCTTTAGCAACAGTTCCACTTGGGCCATGGGCACTTGGTTCCCCTGAAATCTCCTGAGAGGCATATGAAATATTAGGCCACAGAGCTCAACTCACCTCTGAATGCTGACACACTCACCAACTCAGGCTGTACTTATCTGTGGGATGATTGTTTCCAAAGTTGGGAGAGCCCCTTGAACAGACATTTTCTGCACTTCGATTTAAAGAGCGTGAAGAACAAACCTGAAGACAGGTCTGTGAATATAAAAAGAACATGAATTGGGAGACAGGCACCTGCCATTTGGACCTCAAGTTGAAATTGGAAGGGGGCTGATGGGAAGTATGGTAGGGGACAAATGAGTCTGTTTCATCTGATATTTAGAACCATTAATATCTATTCCTCCAGTGGAATATAACCTGTTGAGGAAACCTAAGTTAGGTTTCCTGAGGCACAATTTACATACAGTAGTATTGAATCATTTGAAATGTAAATAGAGTTCAGGGAGTTTGAGAAATGTATTTGGCCATAGATGCACCACCATTAATCAAGATTTAAAACATTTCCAGCACTCTGAAAGTTACTCTGTGCCCCTTTTCAATCAGTCCCCTGCAGCTACTGACAAACATGGAGCTGAATCCTGCCCCTGTAACATTGCCCTATAAGAAATCATCCAATGTCTCTTCATGCCTGGCTTCTTTCAATTAGTAAAATATATTTTTTAAATTTATCTATGTGATTACATATAGCAGTGACTTTTTTTTTTCTCATTGATAGTACTCTATCATATGTATGTACCACAATTAGGTGAGCCATCATCCAGTTGATGGACAGACATTTGGGTTGTTTGTGTCTAAGTAAACATAAGTAAAACTGCTATGAACAGGTGCATATAGGTTTTTTGAACTGATGATTTCATTTCTTTGAATAAATGTGTAATATTAGCTCTGTTTTGTTCGTTGCTATATCCTTAGGGCTGAGATCATTGCTTGGCGCATAGTAGAGTCTCAGTGAATATTTGTTGAATGAACAGAATTGGCATATTCAAGGTTATGAGGAGTAATTCTGATGCCCAAGAAGACTCAAGTAAAAGCTGAGAATTAAAACTACATGCACCACATAGATGTTTATAAACATCTTATCTGAATAGCTTCTGGGACATCATCAATTTCTATAATGGAATTCATGGCACAGCACTCTTTTGTCTCATCAACTAATCCCCAGACCTCAGCAGGCTCATACTTACTGCGCAGAGGTATAGGAGCTTTTAATGCTCTGCAATGTATACCACTTGTGCTTTGGTTTGCTTGTTTGATTTAAATTCTAATTCATCTTTTCATCACTTGATTTCTTTCAGGCCTCAGGCCTATGGACTCATCCTGTCTCCCATATCCATGTTATCAATAGATGCAGGGATAGCTTTGTTAAAACAAACTTATCTCCTCCTCCCTTCCTCTGTCCTCCCAGCTTGTACTTTCTCATCAGTTAATGGAATCCCATGGGCAACCAATCTAATCTGTCAGTTTATAAACTTTTAAACAATGTGTCCTATCCTTGGGGGCTTATGTTCTCTCCAAATTTCCTCACAGATATTGTTATCACTTAGCTTTCCGTGACCAAACTAGGGTCCCAAAGGACAATAGCAGACATTTCATTCATTCCTGTCTCTGTCTATACTAGTTCATGGTGACCCAGTCCCACACGTGCTCATAAACATGCTCCCTCAAATGTCACTGCATTTGACACCCCTCACTGGGAGCCACATTGGTTCAATAACTTTCATTAAAGCCTGGAATTTTGACTTATTGGTTGAGCTCAGCTGTGTGGAATAATGGATAGACTGTCTTTCAGATCTTTGAGATGCCCTATAGTGGAAGAGTTCCAAGGAAAAATGATTTGCATGCTTCCAGGTTCCCAAATTTAATAGCATTACTGGGTTATGTTTTATATGCAATACTTCTGTGAATCCATCACTCAACAAACACATATTGCGTATCTATGATACACAAGGCAAAGAAATAAAGATGAACAATTGATTAGTTCTTCAGAGAGAAACAAAAGTGTATATGAATAATATATGAACAGGTATATATGAACAGTAAGAGAGGGAGAAAGCCAGAGCAAGAGAGAGAGAAGATTAAGGAAATTGGCTAACATGATTATGGATGTTGAGAAGTATTATGAAATGTCGTCTGTAAACTAGAAGTGCTAGGATGCCTATAGTATGGCTCAGTCCCAGTAGGAAAGTGTAGTCAATGACATAGCTCTCAGTCCAAGGCTGAAAGTCTAGGAAATTTGAGGTTTCTTGTAGTGGGGTCTAAAGGCCAGGAAGCCTACAGTTCTGCTATCTATGGACAAAAAAGAGTGTGTGTTAAAGCTGAGGTCATGGGTTCATTTCCTTTTTCACTGCTTTTGCTCTCTGGGGGTCCTGGTTGATCACCTAAAACCTGTCCACACTGATGAAGCATTTTTTTTTTCTACTCAGATTCACACACTAAGCTTCTCTGGAAACACCCTCACAGACAATGACAAAATTGGTCAGGTGTATCCATTCAATGTCGTTTTTTTTTTTCCTCCTACATGGCTCTAGTGTACAGTTAAGCCCAAGTTCCAGTGGATTTTACTTGCTTGGTAACAGGTAAGAATTTTTCAGTGAGAGGGACCTCAGCGAAGTTGAAAAGGCAGAAGGTAAGAGTGTTCCAGGAAGTATGGAAAGCGATGTGACACCAAGACCTAGAAACCTTTTGAAAACTAACCATTTCAATGACCATTTCCATGACTTCCCTGCTTCCATCTTTATGGTTCACATTGCCTTAAATGTGCCAAAGCCCACACAATATCTTACCCATTTATCAAATTTCATTTTTGTTTTTGTTCTTTCAAGACAGGTATCACTATGGAGCTCTGGCTGTCCTGGAACTCACTCTGTAGACCAAGCTGGCCTCTAACTCATAGAGATCTGCCTGCCTCTCCTCCCAAGTGCTGAGATTAAAGGCCACTATGCACAGTAAACTTCTATATTTTTGTAAGATGTCAAAGGGTTCTGTATTCCAACATAAAGACTGTCACCAAATACTTGTCTCAGGTTTGTGTAAAAGAAAGGCCAAATTTGCCCAGAGTTTGTTCTTAGGAAAGAAGAGGCAATAAATTAGTAACTGAGCATGATCCCATCAACCTGTAATAAGGGTCAGCAATGAAAAAAGGTGATGAAGGAGAGTCATGTGGCCTGAGAAGAGCAGTCATTTTAGACAGAGACTTTAGGCAAGAGCTTGGAAAGGGTGATATTTACATTCATATGGCCAGGGTGATAAGCTATCCTCTAGATCAAAATATTCAGGACCAAGGAACAGTAAATACATAGGCAGTGGGCCTAGATAAAGATGAGAATGAAGGATGACGCTGTGGTTGGAGAACAGAGGAGAGAGAACAGTACAAGCTGAAGGGTTGAAAGCAGGCAGCATCTTGGCTAGGGCCCTGCAGATTCTCAGACAGGGAGTTTCATTTACTGCCAAGTGGAGTGGAAAGCTGTAGGTTTATAAGCAAAGGAGTGCTCTGATTCATGATTTGAAAACAGTTATTTGTCTGCTGCAAAGGCAAATGGAATATGGAAGGAGAGTAAAAATGATAAGCCATCCCGTACTACAGCCTAGACAGGAATTCAGAGGCTGCACAGGGGTCAGGGTAGAGTGCTGGTGACCATGAAGAACATGGTTGCAATCACTTCTCCCTTCTAAGGCCCAAATCTATCACATAAGGTGTTGTTCTTTGTGCCTGACTGGTTCCTCCCTGGCTAAGGCCTGTTCATGGGAGGATCCCTGAGTTCCTCAGGCACAAAGATCAGTTTGTCTCTAGAGCCCTACAGATATCCCAAAGCCATTGAAACCTGACCTGAGTTGTGTGTTTGGGACTATAACTGCACATATCAAGAGGATTCAAATCTGAGGGAGGCAAGCATGTGGGTGAAAACTGCCCTGGCCTAGTTGAAAGAAACAAATTAAGGGGAAAAAAACAGACAGGCATTCAACAGAGCTGTAGCCTTCTCAGCCCCTCTGACCATTTTTAGCAAAGAGAGACGTGGGAACATAGCAGTTCATGGTCAATAATCACAGAAAATATGATAGGATGGAAACATCTTTAGTGATAAATTCAAAATGAAGTTTTCTAGGATGAATTTAGAAACAAAATGAGGAAAGACTAAGTTTTGGGACATTGCCCCTACTTCTGTAATTATGGACAACTGTGCCAGTTACCTAGAAAGTATGCAAAACATAAGGTTTTTTTTTTACACCAACTAACACATAATTTAGATGTGGGAAACGCTTTAATATCTTTGTACTACCACCACAATACACAAAGCATTTCAATCTATCAGGAGTTCAAATTTGATCACTTTCTTCCCCTCTTTTTTAAGGGAATGTGCAGCAAATTGCTTTTTCTAATTAAGGGAGATGAAGACATTAGCGTGCACACTGCTCACCACTCTGGGATGAAACTGACTTTCAAATGGTATTTAATGGACCAGCCTGACAGTAATGTTCTGTATTTCCATACAGGAGGCTTGGATTTGACTCTCTTACCGAAAAGAGAGGTGGGTATATGTCTGTGTGTGTGTGTGTGTGTGTGTGTGTGTGTGTGTGTGTGTGTGTGTGT
>CAJQZJ010000248.1:2209759-2259379 GCA_907164525.1 Lophiomys imhausi | reverse complement strand
AATCAGATATATTTATCCTTCTCAGCTCTCTGAGGTGGTTGAAGAATAGACAGCTTGAGTCTCATAGCTAAATTTTGAGTTGTTTAGGAATCAAGAGGGCGTTCTAGATCTAAGAAGATGGTTATAATAGTGATGCAAGTTAGTATGAAAGCTAAGTCAGTTATAGAACTTTAAACTCATGGAGATGGTTAGAAGGTAGAAGGTTAAAGTCAGGGGCCAAATATGTATGAACTGGACATTGGGAAGGTATACTGGGCCATTTAACTCTCATAAATGTGGCATATTTAATTCTGCTGTTTTGTATAGAATTTACTGTTATAAGAGAAAAAACCATTTGTTGGATTGAAAAGGGAAGCTGTTGGGGGGGAAGAGGGTGGAAAGGTGGGACAGGAAGGGGGAATAAGGAACGGTTTGTGACTGAGATATAACATGAAGAAAAAAAAATAAAGTACTTATAAAAAAAATCCTAGAACAATAGAATTACTTAGATTTGATTCATTTATGTTGTTTACAATGGCATCTTGACTACCATACAGTGGTTTAAATCATGCTGTTCTGCTGGTCACCCCATTATTCTGTCAATCCTAGGCCTACATTTTTTTTTTTCAAAGAAAGCTAGAGCATTTTCCTTTTAATTATACATAAACACCATGTCAAATAATATATTAATAAAATTGTTTGTTGCAATCCCTGTCTCCAAGAATCTACCTTTTCCTGTGGATATGAGACAGTTTATATCTTAGTCTGCATGCACCCAGCCTGGAACAAAGAAATTTTATGACTAGTAGCAATATTTTCTTATGTCCACTTGCCATACAGAAGCTTGTCCTAAAAAGCAGAGCAATTAGCAATTTTATCAGTTTGTTCACGAATTTGCATTTTGTATATATTTGCATTTTATATCTGGTGCCACATAACTGTTAAAATTAGCTAACCTGGAAACATACTTTGACTTGCTAGCATTCTGAATGGTGTGCCCTTAAATTAATAATTATATTTAAGATGTAATTATTAAACAGATAAAGAAAAAGTACAATCAACTGGAAAATTGTTCTTCCATAGAGCCACCAGTATATAAAATTGTTGTTAATACAGCATATACATGAAGAAACATGAGATAAATGCACCAAAATATAATAAACTATCAGCAAACATTTAGACAAAAATAACATATCCTTTGAGGTGCCATTCATTTTAATGAAACTTATAATATTTCAACAAGAACTTTAAATACTGTTTTTAAAACAAGAAGTGTGGCTGCACTCTACTTACAACTGAGCCTGGGTACCAGAGAAGCCAATCTGGGGAGTTTTGTCTTTTCCTCTTTATTTGTTCTTCTCTCATACAATACAACACGACTGTAGTATCCCTTCCCTCCGCACCTCCCTGTTCTCCCTGCACCTCCCCACCCCCTTGTACCTCCTCCTCCACTGGTCCTGTTCCGCTTCAGAAAAGAGTAGTCCTCCCAGGGATACCAAGTGAACATGGCATAACAAGATGCAAAGCCCCATATCAAAGCTGTTCAAGCGATTTCAAGGGTTAGTTTTAAGTTGTTTGACGAACAACATTAGTGTATATGCTAGAGAAAAGCTTAGGACTGAATAGCCTACCAAAAATCCATTCAGTCTCCAAACTAGCTAACTCTGCTTTCCTCATGGTACCCATATTAATATGTTTATCTCTTCAGTCTCTGCTACATGCTCATCCAGAGCCTATTCAGACTTCCTCTTCTCTTAGACCCAGTTTCCCTTACTTATCTCTAGTCACACCTGGATAATGACCCAGCGCTCTTCGCAGAAGCAGCAAATGAAAGATATCATCAAGTCCCTTAATGTTTCCCTACCTGTGACATGATTGATACACTACTGATATGTGCAGGATCAAGGTTAGAACAATAAAAGTGGTACCCGGAGTTGACCTCGAACATGAAATGTTTACCAGCGTCACCTGTTTCTTAATCTTATCTTTCAACATGGGTTCTTTGAATCCTCATTGTGCATAATTAATCCTGGAAATCTGCTCTTAAATCAATTCTCCATTCTAGTAGACTTACACAAAATAGAATCTGTATCCCATTTACTCCACTAAGACTAGAATGCTCACTGATATTTGACAGTGCCTTGGAACCAAACTTTTTTCTATGGTCCTTTTGTGTTGGGGGTAGTTTACCTTCCTAGAATATGCCTACAGAAGCAGCTTTGTAGGAGGTGACAGTGATGTGGAAGTGGGGATTAAGAAGGCAGACAATGGCCCAGCATGAACAGGGCAGGTGCTTCCCTCCAAGCCTGCCAGGCTGAGTTCCACCCCTGGGTGGAAGGAAAGAAGTGACTCAGGCCAGGCCTGGTGCCACATGCCTTTAATCCCAGCACTTGGGAGGCAAAGGCAGGTGGATCTCTGTGAGTTCAAGGCCAGTCTGGTCTACAAAGTGAGACCAGGACAGCCAGAGCTGTTATACAGAGAAACCCTGTCTCTAAAAACCAAAAAAAAAAAAAGTGACTCCACAAGTCTTCCTTTGCCTTACACATGCACCCCATTCTGCCTCCACGTGATAAGTAATGTAAAAATAATTAAATAAGTGGGGCAGACAAGGCAGGTAGGTGAAAATTAACTAAGAAAATTCGGTTGTTCACTGTTCAAGAAACAAAGAAGAGGGAAAGGAGGAATGGAGAGAGAAAATAGGAAGGAGGGGGAAGAGAAAGATTGTCTCTGTTTTTCCTAGTATCTGTTCCTTCACCCATGGATTTTACTCCTGCCTAAGACATCCTTATGAAAAAAATATAGAGAAAATGAAAGAGTTCCATCTCCCACATACCATTCATGAAAAAGCAAGTGTCATAAGAATGATTAATTTAATCAGATGTAATGTCTGAGTGGGAAAAAGAACTTGCCGCCAAGCCCGGCAACTGAGCTACATTCCTAGGACACACACGATGCAAGCAAGGAGAGGACCCAAGCAAGTTTCCCTCTGACCTCCATATGCTGACCATGACACAGCCAACTCCACCCCAATATAAATACATGAATAAGTGAATGAATGGATGCATCAAACTTCTAGGCAGGCCACAATTCCCTTTTCTTCACCTTCACATTCTTGAAATAATGTGGAAGGCACCTAGCCTCACTGCACACACATTGTCAGTCAACAGCCTTCTGATGTTTTTGCAGACCTCCTTTTGCTCCTCAATGCCAACAAAAGACAAAAACAAAACAAAAAAAACCCCAGAAAACAAAACAACAACAGCAAAAACCCCTCAGACAACAAGATTAACAGCACGGAAAAGAAAACTCTTGGTGGACAAGATAGGAAAGCCCTCAGACCTAGTTCTACATACGTAATCACAGGTTCGACCTGGGAAAGCCACGCAGAGCCTAGATTTTCCCATCTATATAATGGATCCAGGACCCTGTTTTCTTTTGTAAACAAAAACTATCCACCCCATACTCAGACTGCCCACTGAGAGTGCAAACCAGACCTTCTCAATGACACTTTCTTGTCTTCATTCTAGTGCCTCCACTTTTCCTGGTCCATCACGTTCAAACAAATGGTTGATTATTTATTATGGACTAGAGATGAAAAGCTCTCTCTAGTGGAAACACCTCTCATCCCCTCATCCCCAAATCATCTTCTTGCTTTTTTCATCTATCCCAATTGCGGTATAGTGATTCTTAGCCCAGCCTAATAAACTCTGCTGTATCTAAAGACCACTTTCAAAAAATTTCTAATTCTCAATGAACCTTCATCTTTCCTTCCCCTCTTTAAGATATGGTCAAAGTAAGAAACTTAGCTTTTTGTCATCAAGCTGTTGCGATCACCATATTTTGAGTGCCAGCTTTTATTAAGTGCCAGAATCACTGTACTGATGTTAAACACTGTGAATGTCAATGACATGTCAAAGAACTGGAAAAGCAGCTCTGTGGGCAGTACATACTTAGAACACACAGGACTCTGTATTCAAACATGGGTACTATAAATTATACACACGAATGGACAGAAGTATGAGCTAGTCCCCAGTCCCCATTTTCTCTTGTAAGACGTCTTTGTAAAGAGTGACAATTAATATCCTGCTAGGTCTGTACTGTCTTCCAGTCCTTCCTCGTTTCTTCTCCCCTTTTCTTTCTTTTGCTGTGAACAACCAAATTTTCTCAGTTCATTTTCAACTACCTGGCTTGTCTGCCCTATTTTATGTATTTAGCTTTGCATCTATTTGTTGTGTGAGGGTGGGATGGAGTGTGGATGAAGTATATGTAGGAGGCAAAGGAAGACTTGCTGGAGTCATTTCTCTCCTGAGAGACAGGAATCGAATTGAGTGTGGCAGGCTTGAAAGCAAATGGCAGCCTTTACTTGCTGGACCATTTGGAGGGTCCTTGTCTGCCTTCTTAATCCCCACATCCATTCATCTCTTTTTCTTTCAGTATATTCTATGAAGGTAAAATAGCGCCAAAGCAAAAGGACCCTCCAATCAAAGCAAAAAGAGAAGTTTGATCCAGAGCCACCATTGTGTTAAACAATTCAATGAAACTACTGTAATATGTTGGGACATCCTACACTCAACATAAAAAGACACTCTTCACCTATGCCTCCCATTGGACTCTGCTACTCCACCGAACTCCACAGATGACAAAGCTACCATATATAGTTGCTAAATTAAAGGTGATTTTTAATCTGGAATGCAACTATAGAGTGGGTGTGGAGACAAAGAGGTGGCTACCACAAGATGCCTACAATTCAATTGCCAAATGTAGGGCAGACTTTTCCATCTAGGAATTCAAAGAATACCTTCATGTTTACAACAACTGTACTGCCTTAAATTACTAAAATGATTTACCTTGGTTTATATTCTTCAGAGACACCCGGGTTATCAAATATTATTAGTTTGTCAATACTTACCTCCCCTTTGTACATTTCTTCAGCAATTCCATCCATGCATCTTGGTTTCAGGTATGTATACGAAATTTAAATTAATTATTTGATGTCAGGTGTGGTGGCACACACCTTTAATTCCAGCACTCAGGAGGGAGCTGCAGGTAGATATGCGGGCTGATAAGCAAACAGTTCACAAAAGTAGACAAGCACATGAAAAAACATCGAAAGTTACTAGTCATCCAAATTCATATTTAAATGAGACATCAATATTTACTTATGGCATTAGCCAAATTACTAAAGTTAAGACATTGTTGCCAGGTGCTGAAGAGATGACTCAGTGGTTAAGAGCGCATAATCTTCCAGAGGATCTGAGTTCAATTCCCAGTACCTATATGAGGCAGCTAACTAGCACCTATAAATCCAGCTTCAGAGGGATCCGACTTCTCTGGTGTCTGGGAGCACCTGTACTCATGTACATGGACATATACACACAATTTGAAATAATTAAAATTAAAATTAAAAACATTTGTTTTCAAGTGTGGAGCCAGATGATGACAATCACAAACCATTGGTGTCTATACTATGCAACAATCTAGAAAAACAGTTGAACCAAGCCGTAAAAACTTCCTCGCCTTATGTTTCACTGTAAGGCATTTCTCCTAAGAAAATAATTCTAAATATATGTAAACCTACATTATAACGCAAATATTAGAAACAGACTCCATTTCTAGCAGGTAGTCAATAATGATGCACTAGCCAACCTATGTCCTTTCACAAACGCCATCTATAGACACTACACAAGAGAACTGTAGATCTCATTTAATTCTTCCACAAACTATATGATGCAGCCATTTTGTAGAAAATAAAATTGACATCACTTGGTCTTTCACAGACATAGAAACTGGAGGATGAAGTTGGCATTGCAATCTTTTTTACTCCAAGGCACTTAGTCTACACAGTACCTGTACTCTAGAGAACATTTCACATTAAAATTAATTTCCAATGACAGTCTAAAATTTTAATGACTCAAGATAGCTTAGAAAATTGTACATAATTGATCAAAATTGTGCAATGCCCCCCTATCAAGGAAAAAAGGCTTGCATGAAATACACCAAATACTAAGTGTTTGTTTCTTAGATGTTGCTTATGGAAACTATTATCTTCTACTTTATAAGTTAGCCATTTTCCCTAAAGGGAAAGCTAGAAATTTTGAGAAAAGAAACATAATAGGGTAGAAAAAGAAACTAAAAGGACTAATTGAAAATGACCCTTGAGAGCCACCTTTGTCCTATAGAGACAAACATGGATGTAGACATCAGCAGCTAGACTTAGCTTGTTGTGGAGCCACACTCAGAGTGCCAGGGTCCTAATTTTGCTAGATCCCAAAGCCAAGTATGTTTGTTTTCTTTTCTGTAGCAACATCTATCAGCCTAGCACCACCCAGATGATTCAGGGTGTTCTTTTTGTTGTTCTTGTTCTGTCTGATGTAAAAACCTACCTTTTCCTCCACAGATTGCGAGGGGAAGCCAAATGGCTCCCTGTTCAGTCCTTCTAACAATCAAGTTCTACACATGTTATGGAGCTTACGAAACACTGCTTGGTCTTCCTTCGATCATCTTGCATTACATGATGACTTTAACGTCAGGGCCCAGTCAAGCAGCTCATACTCCCTAGTGTGAATCATTACTGGCATGCCACATGGAAAGTGCTGTATCTGCTCCCCATTCAACCTGAGCTAAAGAAATGTGGCCACGTGTTGAAGCCAAGTTCATGCTAATGCATACAGATCATGGTGTTTTTATGATTGGCATTTTCTTGGTTGCTTCAGAGGCTTGACCTGAACATTCCAGCAAAGGATAATTGTTAGGTAGAGGTTTGTGGCTCTGTTGTTACTGCGTTGTTATAGAAGCTTCTCCCCTTGAGTCATAAAGATAAGGCATTAATTAAGCCATGCCAGAGAAAACATTCTCCACCAGTTGGCTACTGAGCAACATAAACTGGGGATTGAACTGATTCTTTTTTTTTTCTTTTTTTGCCATCTTTTCTGTGACTTGATCACACAGACACACTGAGCTCTGGGCCTAAACCATTCATTCTGATTTGCACAGGATTTCTCTACAGATGGTAGAGCCATCAATTAAAGGTCTGTGACTATGGCCTTATCAATTCACTACCCTTCCAGCTGCCGGTTGGCTACAAATGGTCTCACTTGTCACCCTGTTCCTAACACATGGATTGGAGTTACTTTTAACCTACTCAGTATTATTGTGCTTACTTGATGCAAATGCTGTTAACTACATTTTTCTACATATTCATGAGATATTCAAGTTGGATCAGCTCTGTGAAATTGTAGGAAGAGAGAAGATGAAGCAAAACAGAATCAGCTTCTCTTACGACAATATGATCCAAACAAGACAACAAAAATAAGATGGCAGTGATTAAAACCCCCATGTTCTCATAAAAACAGGGGAGGTAGTTGGATAAAGTACATCACAAATTATGGAGGTCAATAGCTTACCTATGGGACGAGAAACAGAAATCCTTCAGACGAGATCATTACAAATTCACCTCTCCAAATTCTTCTGAAGTTATGATACAGTCCTTGTTCCAAAAGCCATCCTTGGGTTTTCTAGACTCAGCAAACAAGAAGTCTTTATATCTATGAAGTTATTATCTGCCTCATCAAAGTCTATTCTTTCCTGTCTCTTCACAAGCATGGAGCAGCACTTTTCCAGGAGTCCACCACCTCTTGCTTTTTTGCTGTTGCTTGTTTTTAATTCTGCTGACTACAAATGTGGCAAAGACATTTCTTTTCATTGTCATTTACCCCTCCTATTTTGAGCTCATAAATGACCTTAAAGATGAGACCTGAATGAATTGACTCTGGATCATTACAAGGAGATTTGCAGCTAAATTGAATAGATGGTCCAGATATGACAGCGCATTCACATATCTGGCTTGTGGAATCTGTCATCTTACTAACATCCTTTGCCTGCGTGGTGCATGTGTCACGGTCTATGAATGGATATGCTTTATGTTTCTTTGGTTTTTAACCTAATGCTCCTTTTCTGCACCAGGAGCAATCCCATCCAGGGTACCTCATTACATTTAGTCATTACATCTGCTTAAGCTTTGTCCTCTCTTCAAAGTCCTTGACCATCTGGAAGAATACTGGGCATGCATTTCGCGGACACCTTTCTACTGCACTTTATCTGCTTTACTCAAGATCAGACTGGGGCTACAGGTTTTGTGGAAGAAGACCAAAGAGGTAATCACTTCAAGAGCATATACAATTAATATGACTATCATTGTTGATGTAGACCTTGGTAACCTGGCAGATGCAGTGCTTGTTCAATTTTTTTTTCTCCGTCAAGTCAGTCTTTTGTTTACCTTATAGGGCTCCTTCCTATTTGCTTTATTTAAGTATAATGTGCATACAATAAAATGGGTGCCCCCATCTTAAGTGTACATGTTGACAAGAGTCAGTCATTCTTTTTTGTTGTTTGTTTATTTATTACTTCAAGTTACATCTCCATCACAGTCCCCTCTCTCCGCCCCTCCAGGTCCCACCCTCTCACCCTCTACCCCCTCTCCCACCTGTCATACTCCTTTGGAGTGGGTTGCCCCTACATATCAGCCCCCCTCAGTTCAACAGTCATATGAGGGCTAAGAGCTTCCTCTTGCATTGGGGGCCTACATGGCAACTCTATTAGGGCAAAGTATCCCACTAACAGGTAACAAGGTCTATGTTCCTGTTCCTTTTGGTATGTTGGTTGTAAGATAGTTATCTGGTACTAACTACATGGTTAAAATCCAGTTACAAGTGAATAGATGTCATGTGCATCTTTCTGGGTCTGGGTTAGCTCACTCAGGATGAGCTTTTCTAGTTCCATCCATTTGGCTGCAAATTGCATGATTTCCTTGTTTCTGATAACTGAGTAGTATTCCATTGTGTAAATGTACCACAATTTTGTTTTGTCTTGTTTTGTTTTTTAATCTATTCTTTGATTGAGGGGCATCTCGGTTGTTTACAGTTTCTAGATATTACAAATAAAACTGCTATGAACATAGATGAGGAGATGTCCTTGTGGCTTGGTGAGGAATCATTTGGATGTATACCCAGAAGTGGTATGGCTGGGTCTTCAGGTAGAGCTATTCCAATTTTTGTACGGTATCGCCAGATAATATCAGTGATTCTTAACCAAGGCTGATTTTCACCAATCGTTCAGAGAACACTTGACATTTTTTTTTTTTTGGAAGAGAAATGAGAGATACTAGAGATACTAGATAGATGATACATACAATATATACAAGCATCATCTACCTAGTAATATATTATATAAATATATAGCATATAAATAAATATAGTAGGTAAATCTAGTATATAATACATAGGATAAGAAAAAAATTATCCAACCCATAATGCCAACTGTGCCAAGTCTACACAACTTCGACATGCCAGCAGCATCTCAAACATTTTTTGCATTTCTCTGCAGTTAATTTTGTCAGTATTTTTCCCCCTAAGTATCACCACTATTCTGTGGCTTTATTTTGTCTTGTTTTCTAACTAGAGGGTAGTTTTTCCAGTTCTTAGATGTTGTAAAAATGGCTGGGTGGTGGTGGCACACACCTTTATTCCAGGCACTTGGGAGGCAGAGGCAGGCGGATCTCTGTGAGTTCGAGGCCAGCCTGGTCTACAAAGTGAGCCCAGGACAGCCAGGGCTGTTACACAGAGAAACCCTGTCTCGAAAAAGAAAGATGTTATAAAAATGGAATAATAATTTAACCCTTTTATCTCTGGTTCCTTTTACTCAGAAAAAAAAAATGCTGGGATTCTTTTGTGTTATCATACTTACCAGCAATGTCTTTTTTTGTTAACTACTAGTCAATTCTTTATTCCTGGGCAGTTGGGTTGGTTCCAGTTTGAGAAATTTAGAAATAAAATAAAAACCATGTAGAAATGTTTAGGTAGATATGTGGTTTTGGCTTTCTTGGATGACTATTTCAAAATGGAATTGTTGGATCATATGGTAAATGTACATTTAACTCAATGTGTTTATAATTTAAAATGAGAAGGAACAAAATAATGGTAGTTTATCTTATTTTGAGGTTATGCTGATTCTTTTACCTACTTCTACTTCTCAGCTGGGAAATAATTTTTATATTAAATGATGTCAGAGTTAGCTCCTTCCATTCTTTCCATCCCCAGGCAGAACTCCTTGGAATAAGCGATCAGACTTCATCATTTCCTCTCTGACTTACAGTTTGCCAAGAAAAAAAAACCCATGTCTCTGAAGATCAGAACCAGAAACATCTGTATCTCTTGGTTCTTTGGGTAATGTGTGTTTGATTTTTTTTTTTTTTTTTTGAGAAGATGTTTCTAGAAAATGGCCTGCGGTATTGGCAGTTGTGAAAACAGATCTAACTTCTGCTTGGAACTGCTATAAATTTTTAAAACAAACCAAACCCTAACATCACAATATGGCTATGTAAGGCACCTCCAAGCCAAATCCATTAGATGGAGAATGAAATATTTATTATGATCTGAATGAGACAACAACAAAGAAAGGACTTTACATTTTCCTTAAAGTTGTACTACCCAAACTTGGAATGTTGAGCTTAGTAGTATAATCTTGGATTATATAAAAGCCCACAATGGCCATCAAAGAAGAAAAAAATACAAAATCCCTAAAAGAAAAACTAAAATCTTTTGAAGATAAAGAGAAGTAGCCTATTCTGCTAACTGAGAGAAAACTTAAAAGTTATTTGTAATTCGCATTGTGAAATTATCCTTTACCATAGAAAGTAGTAATATTCCAAATGGTTACAAATTCATTCTCAAGGATGAAAGCCTTCAAGAAGCACAGGTAATAGTGCTGATTTTAAGATGACATTAAACAATTTAAATAGTGATAGCAAAGAACTAAGCATAATGAAAGGTACAAAGGCTCAGAAGCTGAAACAACTAAACTCTAGTCTTGGTTTTGTCACAAATCCGTTGATAAAAAATATACTATGTCCAGGCCCGGAGGCACCCACCTTTACTCCCAGCACTCAGGAGGCAGAGGCAGCCCTATCTCTGTGAATATGAAGCCAGCCTGGTCTACAGAGTTCTAGGCCAGTCAAGGCTAGAGATCCTGTCTCCAAAATAAAATAACAAGCTATAGAATCAACAACAAAAAAAATTGTATGCACACACACATACACACAGACACACACACATTCATCGAATCCTATGAGTCCATTTTAACTCAAAACTTTTTATGAGCCAAATTATCTGCTTTTTGAAACATATGCCCAAATAATACACTACACTCATAGAAGCAACCATTTTCATCAGAATTATTTTAATTTACTTTAAAATGATCCTGAAAGGAAGAGTGTTAGAGTGATCCAAAAACTGCTTGTATTCTATTGCTACTTACTGCCCCCCAACATCTAGCTGCTACCCCGATGAGTATATTGTCATATATACCTATCTCTGTTGTGTAAACCTGCTCTACCCAATTTAAAGTTGATTAGTTGAATAAAGTGCCTGCAGCCTGGATTAGGTACAAGAGAAGTAGGCTGGGAGAAGGTTTGCAGGTTTTTTTGGAGTCAAAAAAAAAAAAAAATCAAGGGAAGGAGAAGCCAGGGGAAGAAAATAAGAAGACATACCATGTGTTAGATGGAAGAACATCATTTCACGTGGCCTGGAACATTGGCATAGTGTGAAGAATAACATCCCAAGGGGATATATGTATATACTGGGTTTTATTTGGGGAATAGAATTAAAAGATAGCTTAGATGAGATAAGATTGCATAATCCAGGCTAAGGGTTATTAAAATCTATCAGGTGTCTGTGTGACTATTCATAAGTGGGCTAAGGGATAACTCTGTCACCCTAATAATCTTATTAATCAATTATAAATATTAATATTTCTTATAACAGAAAAGCATTACATCAGACAGATACATTAAATTATATTCTTCCACAGAGTTCATTCCTCAACTTATAAGAATTTTAATACTAAAATATCTTTACTACCATTATTATTATTTAAGATACAGTCTGGTGAAGATTTAGCACACTCCTAACATCTTATTTCCATGTATATTTATCTTGTACTATTGTAAGGTTAAACACACACGACAACACTTTCATGTTTACTAAGTGTTTAAGCATCATATGCAAGCTAATTCTTATGGGAGACTTTTTAAAGTCAGTCTGGATTATCTAAAAGGCTAGAAATTGCTTTGGAAGAAATTGTGTACAAATGGAGCTAGCTATACAAGAAATAATTGCCACCTCAATCTGAAACCATCAGGAGAAACTAAAAAGAGGTACAATTATTGTCAGAGCAAGCTTCTGTCAGGCCACATTGATTCTTATCCAAAGAGTTAAATATGGACATCTATTGGGTCATTCTGTTTCATATAACCATGATTTTTATTTTTGCCTCTTCTCATACCATATTTCTCTTTTTATAACTGGGGTCTTCAGTGTTTGGAACATCTCTTCCCACACAATATCCCTTGTTCAGGTGACCATTTTAAAGTCATAAACTTATCTGCTCTGTAGCTGAAGAAAAACACCTATGGGAAGAGCATTACTGATGTGAGCTTAGTAGTATGAGTCTCAATACCTCCTTTAGTTTGAAGAACTTTATACAAGCTCTAATTTACCCAAGGTACAGATGGAAATAAACAAGGCCATCTGAAAATCCTATTTCCTATAAAAATGGAAGCTCGACTTGTTTGACTTAAATGGTTAAAGTATTCACTTCAGAGAGCACGGTGGCTTGTTTTTTTCTGCATTTTAACTTTCATGATTTCAAAATGAAAGACTGTTTTTTTTTTTTCATATCTAGTAGAGTCTAGATGTAATGGCTACAAACACATACATAGGAATGAACTATATTACCATGGTGTTCAGAATGAAGAGATAATTATGTTAATAAAATGATCAAAATAAATAAATTGCTTTGCTATTGACATAAAGGTTTTAGTATTACATCATTGACTCAAATCAAAGGGTTTCTTTGTGATATGACAATTAAGTTTTTGATGTTATGGCCCATCTTGCCATGGTGTCACAACTCATTCATAAAATGCATGCTATCAGAGGCTCATTTGGAAAAGGGAACTTCCAGAATAAATAAGAATTTAACCAGGCCAGGTGCCACATGCCTATAATCCCAGAGTTCAGGAGGTTGAAAAAAGTTGAGCAGAATTTTGAGACCAGCCTCCTACACATAGACCCTGCCTCGGAAAGAAATACGAATTCATAAATTTTAAACAAAAGTTACTTTCTCTGTAACAAGAATCAATGCATTCCTTAGACAAGTTCATTTGAACTAACAAATATGAAAGTTATTTTTGTTGAAATAATCATCAGATCTCTATTTCCAAGAGAAAAGAATTGTTAGTGAAAAAATTAATGTTTACCAAGAAAAAGTTACAACTCTTACCAGGCATTACGTCATGGGATTAGGCTGTGTCTACAAAATTGGAAGCATATATCTACAGAAAAAAAAGTTTGCTGAAGTAGGGATATGCATGACCTAAAAAAACAGAACAGCCTTCTGCCTTCTTTTGAAAGGTGTCTCTGCATGAAAGATATGCATGCTAACTCTCCAGCAGGCTACTCCTAGGCAGCTGTGTCCTGGGCTCCTCAAAGAGTCTTGCTATCCTTAGTGCCCCTCTCTATGCTAATCATGACACCTTCTTTTTTGTCTTCATTTTCCCAAATTCATTATCAGCCACCCATCCTCTGCTTTTCTCTTTTGCTAAACACTCCACATAATTTACAGGTTTTTCGGAAAGTGTCCACATAAATCTGGGCTTAAAATTTTGGAACAGCCTTCATCTCCTCATATTCCACAATTAAAAGATCTCTATCTTCTGTGCAAGAGGAAGCTCTTGGGCCTCATGTGACTAACAAACTGAGGGATGCTGACTCACGGAGACATCCCACACGGGATGGATGGGATGGGTGGGAGAGGAGGTAGAGGGTGGAGGGAGGGACCCGGAGGGAGTGAAGGGAGGGGCGGTAATGGAGACATAACTTGAAGTAATAAATAATTGTTTAAAAAGATCTTTATCTTTTTCCCAATATTCCTCCAAATAGGAACACGCGAGACAAATTTGGAGAAAAAATAGTAGAATAAATCGTTTCTTTTGGCTGGGACTGATGCTTGTACTCTCCGGTTCTTAAAAGAACAAACACAACGACCTCCTGCTAAGTCATTATCCCTGCAGCAGAATGGAAAAGTATTCAACTACACTACTCCTCCTCCCGCTAAGGAATTTTGGATTAAGACAAATTAGAACAGAGTTTCTTGGTAACTCAGGAGTTGGTATAAGCAGAAGGTTCCCACCTCCAACACGTGTGCCATTGCCGAAGTGACATAGGCCAGAAAGGATTCCCAATACCTCCCCTGAAAACGGAGAAAGAATGTAAAATAGGAGAAAGTATTAACAAGGATATAGCTCACACCCAGGCTCTACAGGACCACTAAATCTTGTCCTGCCAATTCACACAGAGACCACCCTGGGTGTTTACAATCACAGGGAAAAGAAGAAGAAACATCAACAGCTCATCAAATTTCTCTTTACTTTTGCAGTCATCAAAGACAGAGCCCTGACCTCTGCATTTATTTTTCTTCCCTCTTCCTAAAATTCCGGGAGTTCCACACCATCTGTCCTAACTGGCCCTTCCTTTCTTCTGCCTAGCCAGTGTTGCTCAAAAACCAAGCTTGACATCACCCATCTCCTACACAAAGGTGAGTCATGTGTCCAGACAAGCCTGTGTTCTTACTGGCAGAGAATAAGGAAAATGGGGAGATCATCAACATCAGAAACAAGAGGACTTCAGCAAAGTCAGTGACCTACTAATGCTAGTACCCATGCTGCTGTTCTCCTTAATAACAGAACTCATTTTTAGCAAAGCAGATTGCCACTGAAAAGAAACGAACTGCATTTTACAACCTCTCTAGCTACTAAATATGGTCTGCTGATGTCAAAGGCAAAGTCTTTCCAAAGGTCTGCAAGTTGTAAGTTGTGAATAATTTGTAAGTGAATACTATAGTGTTCACAGAATAATTTGTGGAAGTGCCACAATTACTGATCACAATGAAACTGACTTCGTTGCAAGCAACTGCTTAATACTCTTAGGCTTCTTTCTGTTTACCCACATTAGAATTTTTTTTAAAAAATGACTTATCTATTTTTATTTTACATACATTTGTTTTTTGCCTGTGTGTATATCTGTGTGAGGGCAGCAGACCCCTGGAGCTGGAATTACTATCATATAGGAGCTGGGATTTGAATCCAGATCCTCTGGAAGAGCAGTCAGGACTTTCAACCACTGAGCCATCTCTCCAGCCCATGCATGCTGGAAATGTAAGTATAAGCTTGATATCTGAAATTTTGGCATTCAGCTTGTACCATGAAATGTTCATAAAGAGGCATGGTGAGGCTATGGCAGCAAACTACCTGAGCCTGAGGCACGATGGGACGCTGCTGTGGCACCATAGTATTTCTGGACATCTTACCTTCACATTTCCTTCACATTATCAAAGAAGGAGTAATGATTCTATTTTGTTTAAGCCTTTTGTCATTGCAGTTTTCTGGTGGATTAATGCAGGAGGAAAGAATGTTACAGAGGATAGAACAGTGCAAGTGCGGACTCCAAAGCCCAAGCCTATCTGGCAAATTCAATGTGCACTTAAACATAATTGTTACGGCGTAGCCAAGGAGAAGACTATCAGATGAGAGCAGAGAAACAGTAGATGCCTTTTCACACAGGGTCATGGTGCCCTTTGAAACTCTTTATAACTGAAAAATAGGACTTTGTAGAGTTGGAACAGGGGAATGTCATGTGATGTTTGTCTCAAAATAAAAGCAGGGGTTTAGCTCAGTTAATAGAGTGCTTGTCTCATATGCTCAAAGCCCTGGTCTTAACCCTCAGCTTCACATAGCCAGCATAATACTTGGGAGGTGGGGGACACACATATCTGAAGTTCAATTACTGTTTGTTTTAAAAAATAAGTCCTGATTTTTCTGAAAACTTAGTTTCAAGTGTTATTTAAAAACAACTTCACGGGGCTGGAGAGATGGCTCAGCGGTTAAGAGCACTGGCTGCTCTTCCAGAGGTCATGAGTTCAATTCCCAGCAACCACATGGTGGCTCACAACCATCCATAATGAAATCTGGTGCCCTCTTCTGGCCTGCAGATATACCTGCAGACAGAACACTGTATACATAATAAATAAATCTTTAAAAAATAAAAAATAAAAACAACTTCACCTTTCTGTTTGTATCTCATTTTGTACTCCTGTCTCTCTGAATCATCATTTGTCCTTTGAGAATAGGTTGTAAACACAATTTCCCTTCATCATCAGAAAAGTAACATTGTTGAGGTGAGGCTTCAACCCTATGATATATCATTTAATAGTCACACTTCAATAATATTTTCTCTATTTAAATTGTGTCTTGAGCAGGTTTATGGTGGTGCACACCTTTAATCCCAGCACTCAGGAGGCAGAGACATGTGGATCTGTGTGAGTTCAAGGTCAGCCTCGTCTACAGAGTGAGTTCCAGGATAACCAGGGCTGTTACACAGAGAAACCTTGTGTCAGAAAACCAAAAAATAAATAAATAAAATTATGTCTTTTATAGCAAAAGAGATATACATATACACATGCATAGTGAGACCAAAACACAAACAAGAACAATATACACTACAAGATAGATAGAAAATAAATAAGTAGACAGATAGATAGATAATAGAATGATTTAGAATGATTTCTGTCCTATAATCACACACTGTATTATGTTTTTTGTGTTTTCAAGTCTGCAGACTTACAGCAGCTCTCCTGTCATTATCCATAACCTTAACTAACCTTGGAAAAGTACAAACCAGTTAGTTGGTAGAGTGGAATACTACTCAGCTATGGGAAACAAGGAAATCATGCAATTTGCAGTCAAATGGATGGAACTAGAGAAGCTCATCCTGAGTGAGCTAACCCAGACTCAGAAAGATGCACATGGCATCTACTCACTTATAACTGGATTTTAGTCATATAGTACAGGATAGCTATCCTACAATCCAGCGACCCAAACAGAAACATGATCTTTGTTAGCTATTACACTTCACTCTAGTGGAGCTGCCCCTAGTGCAAGAGGAAACTCTTAGCATTCATGTGTCTGATGAACTGAGGGGGGCTGATATCTGGAGGCATCCCACACAGGAAGAGTAGGATAGGTGGGAGAGTGCATACAGAGTGGGAGGGTGAGACAGGGAAGAGTGGAGGGAGAGGGTTGTGATGGAGATGTAACTTAAATTAAGAAAGAAAGGAAGGAAGAAAGGAAGGAAGGAAGGAAGGAAGGAAGGAAGGAAGGAAGAAAGAAAGAAAGAAAGAAAGAAAGAAAGAAAGAAAGAAAGAAAGAAGAAAGAAGGAAAAAATTTCCTATAATTTGGATCCATATTTCCTCACAATTAAGTCTAGGCTGTTCATTGGCACAGGAATATCACAGAAGTGGCATATCCTCAACACATACATATCAGAAGGCAGATCCACCACCATTGTTAGTATGCTCTTCATAATGTTGTTACTGGATTTGTGAGAGGCTGAACCCTGACCTCAGAAGCCCTAACGAGCTAGGTTTGTCCTCCCCATTCTCAATATGTCAAAGAAAGAGACAAACAAGTGAAAGGTTGAGATAGGGGAATTATTCACTGTGGCTGTATTAGAAAGAGGGACAAGGTGGAGTTTCAGTGATACTCTTCTGGCCCCCATCCCAGTTTGCATTCAGCAATCCTGACTTGAGGAGCAGTTCTAGTCAAGGTAGTCGGCCTATCACTGACCTATCATTGCTGCCTTCCACCTCCAGTAACTCCTGCAAGGTATTCTGGCAAATTGTTAAAACTGTGTGAGGTCTTTTCTAGGGAGATAAGTTCATCCTCCAGTGGGCACCAGCATTCAGCATTTTTCTTTTGCTAACATGAGATTCGTGGGAAAATTGTCGTTTGTGGGGAGTCTATTGTCTCAAGAATCTGATAGAGGAAGGAGGAAGACAAGTTTCTCTTTAGAATATCTTCATTCTTGCTTTGACAGTTTCAATATTGCTGCTATCTTAGCTTGCCTTTCTTTCTCACAGTCTGTATATTTTTTTTTTTTGAGACAAGGTCTCTCTACACAATTCTGGATATCCTGAAACTCCCTATGTAGACGGGAATGACCTTAAATTCCTCACAATTAAGTCTAGGCTGTTCATTGGCACAGGAATGGTACAGAGAGACTGCCTCTCTCTGCCTCCCAAATGCTGGGATTAAAGGCAAGCGCCACCATGCTCTGGCCACCTCCTGTTCCTCCATGCATTCTTGGCCCAAGGTGTAGAGGTTAGATAAATTAGATTTAGAAAATACATAGGAGTTTCTGATACTGTCTCTTAATTCGGGGCCTAAAGAACATTATCAACATAAAGTCAGGAAAAACAGGAAAGACTTAATAGACTAAAAAACAAGGTTAAAGTCAGAAAAAACAGGAAAGACTCAATAGACTTGAAGAAACAAAGTATGTGGCCTGACATTGTTTTCAGCTGCTAAGTGGGCGGAGCCCAAATTAAGCTGAAACAGAGTTCCTCCTATTTAAGGACAGTGCATGGAGCCCAGAAGACGAAGAGGCCCCTGATGCTAGAGAGCTCCAAGAGTCCTGCTGAAAAAAGGGCTGGCCATTGATGGCCAGCTCTCTCCCTGAAGCAGAAAGAAGCTGGTGAGCAAAGAAAGCCTGAGCAAGACACCAAAAGGCCAAGGACTAAACCCTGTGGCTCAGCTTTTGCCTAGAGGGGTTTGATCTGTCCGATCAGTGGCCTAAAGGAAACTGTGCCTGGCTTTAAGGACTGAGGCAGAGCAGCTGAGTTCCTGATTCAAAAGAAGTAAGTTGGCCTACAGACGGCTGGGGTCTCCCACAGAGAAAAAAACATAAAGCCTTATTTAAGGTGAGACTGCAATAACCAACTTACCCTGACGAACGTACATCTGAGAGATCCAAAAAAAGGACTGCTAAGTGGGTTAAAGAATCTACAACAAAGACTGTGTTCCTGACGACTGAGGACCTGCCCCAGAGACTATATCATTCTAAAAGGTTATGAAAGTAGTTGTTATAATTATCAATAGGTTTAGTGGATAGGTTAAAGGGGTTGTAGGAATTTATAGGATTAATAGTTAAAAAATTGTTGATGTTATAAGTGAATTTAGTAATAAATAAATAAATGTTAAATAATAATTTAAAAGATCGGTTACACCAAGGTTTTCAGACATGGTCCCAGAAATGTCACCTCAGCCCATGGGTACCAGACTAAGTCAGTTCCCTAAAATCTTACACTGGTCATCTCGTCTGAGAGACCATTCTTTAATTCTCAGGCCTGTTTTAGGTCTCATCCTGTGAACTGGCATGAAGTAGATCATCATAGTACTTCTTGGTTTTAGAGCTGTTGCTTTGTTTCTCCCTTCCTTTGGACATTTGGGGGTTAGGAGCTATTCAATATTCTCATTTATCACCATCACAGAGCCACTGCTGGGTATAATATAGGTGTCAATAGAAACTTCCCAGATAATACTTCCTGGATAATACACTGTTTCCAGTTGACCTGTGAGTTTTCTGCTTGCTCCATAGGCGTTGCCTTGATTCTTTCTCTCTCACAGTGTTTGCAGATGGTTTGTCTACACTTGGGCTTTTTTGGGTTCTGGATGGTCCTAGGCCTGTATGTAATGCCAACGTTAGCACAATCGAAGGGAGGGAGGGAGGGAGGGAGGGAGGGAGGGAGGGAGGGAGGAAGGAAGGAAGGAAGGAAGGAAGGAAGGAAGGAAGGAAGGAAGGAAGGAAGGAAGGAAGGAAGGAAGGAAGGAAGGAAGGAAGGAAGAAGGAAAGATGGAAAGAAGGAAAGAGGGAAGCCAGGAGGTGAGTAGGCTTTTGTTTTAGAACTTATAGTCTTCTGGGCTTGTGTTGAGCAGGTGAGAAACTGTTTTGGAATGTGAGTCTCCTTCCCCTGGTACTCCACTTCCTGTTTATTCTGCCTCCAAAAACCACAATAGGGAGAGGTGGGGGATGGGAAGTAATCCAGTCAGTTCTTTTGGGAGCCTTCCTGCTCCCTGCAACCCCTTATGAATTGGAGTTTCAACCCTTTAGAAATCCTTAACCTTGCAAAAGACAAAATTGAGGAGCTAAGAATGTGATTAACTCTCCCAGGAAGCAAAAAGAACAGAGGGGTCTGTCTGACTTCAATGTCTCTGACTGGGAAAGCCTGGAGTCTCTTTTACTACTGAGTGCTACATTTTCCTCTACTTCCTTGTGCCACAACCCCCTCCTTTATTATGTCCTTTGGATTCGTGATAACCTCATCAAATATGCTTGTCTCTGACGAAAAGCTTTTATTTATGCTGCATCCCAGTACTAACTGAACATTGTCATTCAGTGAGAGCAAAGAGCTTTATGTAGGTACTACTAGTGAGGATACCACTAATCAAAAGGAGACTGGAAAATAGGATCTCTCACTTTTGGCGACAGGGATACATGTATAACCATTATGGAAAATGCTTTGGCAACTTTTTGTTTCTTTTTTTTTGGATTTTTTTTTTTTTTTGCTTTTTCTAGACAGTGTTTCTTTGTTTAACAGCTCTGGCTGTCCTGGACTTGCTTTGTAGACCAGGCTGGCCTCGAACTCACAGAGATCCGCCTGCCTCTGCCTCCCAAGTGCTGGGATTAAAGGCGTGCACCACCACCACCCGGCCATAACTTTATTTTTTTAATGTTTATTTATTACTTCAGGTTACATCTCTATCGCAGTGCACGCTTTCTGCCCTTCCCAGTCCCACACTCCCACCCTCTACCCCCTATCCCTTCCATCACACTTCTCTGGAGTGGAATGTCCCTACATAACAGTCCCCGCCCCATTTCAGGAGTCATATGAGGGCCAGGTGATGGTTGTGTTTTGTACCATGCTGGAGATATTGAGTATGACGTTATGTGCTTATTAAACTCTCAGTTGAATGTTTAATGTCTGTACATTTTATTACATGAAATTATATGGCATCGAAAATATTGAAACTGAGGGTGTGACACCTTCCCCAAGATATCACAAAATCTTTTGGAGAGGGAAAATTGGAAATGGAGCATAAGAAAAGAAAGGTTGAATTTAATATCTTAATCACAAATACAAAGTAAGCAATGCTGCTACATTTAATGCAATCCTGGTAAGTAATGCAATGGTGTTTTGGTAACTAAGGGATGTTCCATGTAAGTTCATTCACATCTTCCTACCCATACACTAGAAGCCAAATATTTTCAATTCCTAGTGCTTCTAGACAAAATCCCCACAAATTCAGAGGTTTCAAACAATACAGAGTGGCTTGGAAAAATGGCTCCGTGGTTAAGAGCACTGGCTACTATTCCTGAGGACCTGGGTTCAATCCCAGCACCTACATGGCAGATCATACCTGCTTTTAGTCCCAGTTCCAGGGGATCTGACACTCTCACACAGACATATATGCAGGCAAAGCTTGCATTTCCCTTTGCAGGCAAGAGTTCATAGAATTGTAAAATGTTATATATAGCATCTTTCTAGTCTCTACATTCAATACGAGGTGAATATTTCAAAGATTTCTAGTCTATTCTATGCTGTTTCTCAGGTAAATGTGGTAAAACCAATTCTGTCCCATGAATTCTATCCTACTTTTCATTTAGTTCATTGGTCTCCTCAAACTGGGAAAAAGACCTCTGTTCCAGTTATCTATTACTGCATAACAAACTACTTAGTGACATGAAAAAAAATATTTTGCACATAATTCTGAAATTTGGCCAATGCTCAATGAAGACAGCTTGTCTGTACTTTGCTTGGCATCAGCTGGGCAGACTTAAAGGCTGGTGGAAGATGGTTGGCATCAGTTTTGATGGCTTGCTCATGTGTCTGTATCTGGTGATCAATCCTGCTGGCTGGAATGTCAGTAGGACTAAGGGCTGGAACACCTATGGGTCAGCTCTTCATGGGCTTCCTTTGAGCATGGCAGTTAGATTGCAAACATCTGGAGAAACAGCTGTGCATGTCATGCTAAAAGCTCTTCTATGTGCTGGTCTTGAGAGTGAAAGTACTGTGCATTTAGTTCAGATTGCAACAATGACCTGCCTACATTCAAGGAGAGGAGACAGAGATCTTACCTCTTGATAGAAGGTGGAAAGATTGTAGCAGAGGATGTATGATCAGAAAGAACTTCATAGGCATTTTTAGTGCCACACTTGTAATACAAATACTTAGATATGAATATAGGAGAATTCCATGGAGCTCTCTGGTTAGCTATCCTTGCCAAATTCTTGTCTCAAAAAAAAAAAAAAAAAAAAAAAAAAGGTACAGAGTGATAAAGGAAGATACCGAATATTGAGTTCTGGCCTCCAAGTGCATGCACACACGTGCATGTGCCCTGTACCCTCAGGTACACATTCATAAAGCCCACTATTCACAAATAAGTAAACAAACAAAAACAAATTCGATATTCTTGTCTTGATGCCTCCCATATTCCACATGGGAGTAACCTGAGAACAGACATTTCTTGTGGTCTGAAATTCCATAGGGAAAGGACTGCTGGGTCTGTACATTCCTCCCAGACTCCACAGTTAACTAGAGTTAACCATTTAAATGTTTGGCACTTGTCCTACAGATATTTAAGAAAACAAGGAATTCTAAACACTTATCACAATACACACACACACACACACAAACACACACATATACATACATACATACATACATACATACATACATACACACACACTCCTAAAGCATTGATGAGCTGCAATTTGCAATTCTAATTAGTTACCATGAAATACTACACCTTTTTTGAATGACTAATCTATACTAACTCCACTCCTTATATTCTCCACATACTTTGACTCCTCTGGAGCACACATGTGTTCTTTCACAATGTATGTTTCATGTTTTAAAAACAAGACTTAAAGCCGGGTGGTAGTGATGCACGCCTTTAATCCCAGCACTTGGGAGGCAGAGGCAGGTGGATCTCTGTGAGTTTGAGGCCAGCCTGGTCTACAAAGTGAGTCCAGGATAGCCAGGGCTACTACACAGAGAAACCTTGTCTCAGAAAAAAAAAAGAAAGAAAGAAAAACAAACAAATAAACAAAAAAACTTCATGGGAACAATTGGAAAGCATTTAAATATCTTAAATATCTTTAAATATATTAAATATCTTGATTAGAACCAACAATGTAGTTCTTCCATTTAATTCTTAACTACTAAACAAGCCATCTCCTCAATTAGATGTTTGCCAAGAAATAAAAAAAAGGGAGGGGGCATTATTCAAACATAGCAGGTTCTGTGAGGTATTTCAACATGGTGGAAGAGCAGTTGGGTTTTAATTGGCCCTATTGAGCTCACCCACAAGCTACTGCATTCTTCACCTCAGCAGTGTGGTATTTGAAAGGGGGGGGGACTACAAAGTCAGTTTTTGCTTTTGAAAATATCAAATGATGGTTCTGCCTTGTAGGCCCCCAGTGTATGAGGAGGCTCTTGGCCCTCATATGACTGCTGAACTGGGGCAGGGGACTGTTTTGTAGGGACAGGGGGTAGAGGGTGGGAGGGTTAGGGGGTAGAGGGTGGGAGGGTGGGACTGGGAGGAGTGGAAAGAGGACACTGTGATGGAGATGTAACCTGAAGTAATAAATAAACATAAAAAGAGAAAATATCAAATGAATCATATCCAATTCATACTGTTAGGTTAGTGCTCCTTGATAAACATGCACATATCAACACTAGTAAAATTGATATTGAGAAGCAAAATAGACTAAAGCGCCCCACCCTCAGCACTGTTTATTTACCTTGCCTCAATGACACAGTGAGCTGAGCCTTGCGATACAAGCCTATATTTCCAGCTATGCCAGAAACTGACACAGAACAATCAGAACACCATGATCTCCCTTGGCTACAGAGCTAGTTTAAGGTCAGCCTGGACTTAGTGAGATCCTATTTCAAAATACAATATACAAAAAGGCATTGGGTTCAACCCTTAGTACTAAACAAACCAACAACAAAAAAAGCTGGCTTTTATGTTTTGCTAGTATTTTCTTAGTGTTAGAAAACACTTTTCTTTGACAGTTCAAGATCAGAAAGTTACCATCTGTTAAGATGTTTATGCCAAGCATGGTGGCAAACAACTTTAATCCCAGGACTCAGGCGACAGAGGCAGGTGGATCTCTGTGAGCTCAAGGCCAGCCTGGTCTGCAAAGTGAGTTGTGGACAGCCAGGGATACACAGAGAAACCCTGTCTTGAAAAATCAAAAAGAAAAAAAAAGACATCTATAACCCTATAACTAGGCAGTGGTGGTACACACCTTTAATCCTAGCACTGAGTCCAGCCTGGTCTACAGAATGAATTCCAGGACAGTCAGGGTTTCTCTTTTATGCAGAGAAACCCTGTCTTGAAAAACAAAATGAACAAATGAAAAAAAAAAACAGATGTTTATAAGTGGTAAGAGGGTTATATGGCTTAGCATACATTCCCAATGTCCAGTCCATACGTATTTGGCACCTGACTTTAACATGCTACTATCTAACCATCTCCATGAGTTTAAAGTTCTATATCTAACTCAACATTCATACTAACTTGCATCACAATTTTAAAAACATCTTCTTAGATCCAGAACACCCTCTTGATTCCTAAACAACTCAAAATTTAATTATGAGACTCTAGGTATCTGCTCTTCAACCACCTAAGAGACCTGAGAGGGATAAATATATCTGATTATACAGGAAGTGCAGGGCCTGCAGCTTCCAAAACTAAGAAATGTCATACGAGTGGCTGCCTGGACAGTTCCCATTTTCTCTCCATACATTACCTAATTACCTCTGTTGTTTTGTATTGTATCTATTATTATAAGAGAAAGAGCCATTTGTTGGACTGAAAGGGGGAGCTGTAGGGGGAAATAAGATATACCTTAAACTTAAAAAAAAAGGGAAGAGGATGGGGGGGTTGAGGGTGGGAGGGTGGGACTGGAGGGGAGAGTAGGGAGGGGACTGCGATTGAGATGTAACTTGAAGAAATAAAAAATAAAGGAAAAAAACCATAACAAACAAACTAACAAACAAAAAAACAAAACAACAACAACAAAAAAAAAAATAAGTGGTAAGAGGATTTTCTGATATTAACTTTTATCAGTTTCAAGTTAAACACAGCAGTAGATGTGTTTAAATTACTAGACAAGCGATGCAAGAGAAAACAAAATAGCAATAAGACATGAGAAACAAAACATGAAAAGGTACAAAAGAGTGTTCTTTTAAAAATAGAGAATACCAAAATAGGAAAGGCTGGAGAGATAGTTTGTGGCTTTAGTGAGCCTCATTTAGACAGATGCACAACTTTCATGCTTTAACTGGATGGAGACCTTTGACGCTAAAATGAAAGCATTTAGTTAAATACAAAATGATGGAGGAACTTGGAGAAGTGAAATCTTCTGTTTCATGGATGACATGTCTGTCTAAGTCATAACGAAATAGCTTTGCTATATTCTCCAACATTGGAGCACTGACTGGTAGGCAGCTAGGTAGGGAAGCTCTCTGAACAGAAGTGAGTTCCTTTGCCTTATGTTATCTCTAAAGTAAGCATCTTTCTTCAGTGGAGCAAGGAGATTCGTAAGTAATGTGGGAAACAGGGAGGGAGAAAAGTCGTGGACTCTTCATTTGCTGAAATCGAAGAAACTTTGAAGCTCAAGTTGTCTTCATCTCATTTCCTTTCTGGTGCCTTTGCACCTTTTCCTGGGGGCCAGGAAGGCAGAACAAGAGAACAAATGGGAGACCTCATTTGCACTTTACCTCTCTATCTTCCTACTCAAGATTTGCCTTGCAATGAGAAGGACCTTAGATACAAACCTATAGAAAGTCCTGTATGTGCATCCAAGGTCTTTCCACATAGCCTTGACAGGCCTCAGACCTGCTTGCAAGCACATCCAGCCCAAGCACACTAGGAAGAAAATCCCAAGGTTGGTGTCTATGAAGATCCTGCAATGGGCTCAGGATCATATGCACAGGGAATCCTGCTAGTCTGAGTATCCAGATTATGGTCCACAAGTTCTCAGCATTCCATTGGCTATAAGGACTCCTTGCTCCACGCAGAGTGGCAAAAGACAGTATCAAATCCCTCTACCACGGTGGATCCAGGGCAAGAGAAATGACTGAGGCAAGGGGAGAAATTGGTTTCTAGTTAAAGAAGCAATTGTTCATGAGCTGAGCAAAGATTACACCAAAAAACATGCAAAAGTGGTCAGGAAAAGCCCATGAGGCCTCAACCCTACACACAGAACTTCAGACAACTGAGGAAGGCTGGGAGCAGGGGAGACAGCCCTCCCCAGGGAAGAGCACATCAATTGGTTGTCCAGTGCCAGTCAGCCCTGAAATCATAATACAAGTACCATATGGACTCAACAAGTTATATTTAGGAATATATATATATATATATACACATATATATATTCATATACACAAGCAACAACAGTTAATTTTTTTAAGGTTTTTCAAGACAGGGTTTCTCTGTGTATCCTTGATTGTCCTCTGGACTCACTTTGTAGACCAGGTTGGCCTTGAACTCACAGAGATCCACCTGCCTCTGCTTCCCTGAGTGGTGGGATTAAAGGTGTGCACCACCACGCCCGGCAACAATTAATCTTTTTTAAAGGCCACGAATTGTAAGGAGAGCAAGAAGGCCTATAAAAGAAAATCCTTGCTATGCTATTAGTTGAGGAAAAAAACAAACAAACAAACTTCATCACCAAAATTTTAAAGAAAGTGCTCCTTCTCCCATTATTTTATTTAAAATTCTTTTAAAAATAAATCATGCAAGGATGTAATGGTGAGTAAAAAAATTACTAGATTCCCCATAAAAAGATAAATTTGTGGCTGGGCATGGTGGTGCATGCCTTTAATCCCAGCACTCAGGAGGCAGAGGCAGGCAGATTTCTGTCAGTTCAAGACCAGCCTGGTCTACAGAATGAGTTCTAACACAGTCAGTACTGTTACACAGAGAAACCCTGTCTCGAAAAACCTGAAAAAAAATTTGTTTATAAAGGTTATGATATAAAATTTGAGCCCTAAATCAACTGGAGCTATGCATAACAATTTGAGAAATGCTGGGGATACTATTTTTAAAATAATTTATTTATTTTTATTTTATATATATTGGTGTTTTTGCTACATGTATGTCTGTGTGAGGGTGTCAGATCCCCTTGAACAGGAGTAACAGACAGTTGTGAGCTGCCATGTGTGTGCCGGGAATTGAATCTGGATCTTCTGGAAGAGCAGCCAGTGCTCTTAACCACTGAGCCATCTCTCCAGCCCTGCTGAGGATATTAAGGCAGGAAGAGATAGAGAAGAGAAAGAGAAAGAAAGAGGGAGGAAAACACCATTTAAGAATGATTTTGTTTAAAACTAAAAGTAAAGCAATGAGACATATGCAAATGACCCAAACTTTCAATTTTTAAAAACTGTCCACTGGAGATGTTTCCAGATTGGTCAGAGAGTGATGATCCCAATTGAGGTGCCATGCTCTCTGACACGGGGAACAGGAATACACTAGGCAGACTGCTAAGGAATAAATAAATGTAAAATGTGAAACTCCCCATATGAGCAAAGCTGGAAATTGGTGGGCAAAGCCAGTTGCTCAAAAGATGAGGCATGAGGTCTTGTGTAGCAAATTGTTATCAAATGTAAATATCTGGAGGGTGGTCAGTCTAGTCAGGGTTGTTCCCTTCTGCCCAGCTCATCTATTTCTGCCTTCCCTTCTGTCATAAACTGTCTTGGAGATGGACACTAGGTAGTAGTTTTGCTGAGAGCTTAGAGGCAAGTGCCACCGTATGTATTCGACTTTCCAAAGAGAGTCTGCAAAAATGAAGTCACATATTACTTTGCCTCTGAAATGAAGTAAAACTCTAAGTAACAGGTGAGTCTTGTTCCAGATCTGTCCTGGTTTTAGTTCAAATCTAATGTTGAATAAAATAGTTATCAGTGGAATAGTGTTTCCTGGGCCTGGAAAAGTCCTAAAATTCCAATGTTCTTTAAAGGCAAATCATGTTTATACTATTTGAGACTCACTAGCATATGCACACACACACGAAAATATTTAAAAAAATAAAAAAATAAAGTTAGTCTTTTTGCCAGTTGCATATACTTCACTGTATTCTATTGTTCTACCAGCATTTTCTGAATACTCATTTCAGTTAGCATCTGAAAGTTCTTGCCATCACTTGCTCGGAGTGTGACTTGGTTTTAATCAGGTTCTTCCTTGTGACTTTGGGGAAATGGATGAGTTAGTTTCGTATGTTACTTAAAATGATAGTTTCCCTTCCAGTAGCAGATATCTGCTCAAAGCCTCATGTTTCCATAAAGAATAGGGAGCAAGGAAGGAAATGGAGGCACGGAAAATGTTTAGAGTAAGAGAGAAAACTAAAAGGGATTTTCTCTGGTGCCTAAAGAATCTTCCAAGTACCAAACATTTTGTTTATCATATCATCAAATCCCCACTGCAAGTCCAGGAAGCATTTAAGTCTTATGCCAGTCTTCAAGTGTGCTACCAAGCTAGGAGAGCATCTACAATACCTAGGAGCAGGAAATTTATACACACAATTTTCTAGCTCTAAAGTCTTTTGTTTCTTTCTACCTCATTGCTTCTGGAGTTGCCTTTAAATTTTGTGCTTGCACTTTGATATTTCAAAGCAAAGAGAAAACAAATAAAGGTATACCTGACATTTGGTGCTGGCTAGCTTATCTTCATATATTAACGATTAACTTTCTCTGGCAACAGGCAGGCATCCCAGTCTGGAGACTTCCCCATTTTTCTTTCACTGCTGCAAAAAGCTGATAATGAACCTCAGCTGCCCTGGCCTGCAATGTACACATTACTGGGTGGGGGTGGGGGGAGGAGTGGGCGCACGCGTGCGCGCGCGAGCACACATATATACACACACACACACTTGATTTTTTTAAAAGACTGTCGTATTGTTGTAAATTCTAGTCCTATTAATTTATAGAATGCCCTCATGACTTTCTGTGAAAACTGAAGTTGATCTGGCATTTATCCCCCAACACAGTGAAATAAAATGCAGACCGTTTCACCTGTCCCACAACCTGCCAGGAGCATCATAATGCTATCTTTAAAAGCATTCCTGAGGGACTTAGGGCAGCCTTGATCAGATCTGCTATCCACAAGTGCAGAATGGGTCACTGAATAACTGGACAATGCTCAACAGAGCTTAGTACTCTTGGGAACTACTGAAGAAAGGCATTGCATATGTTATGTCTATTAATCGCCCATGATTAACAAAACAAGAGTTTTAAATAAAAGCCTGCAAGGTGACTGCATTGCTATTAGCTAGGATTTCTTTTTGATATTGCTAATTTTTCACTTTTCCATAGTCAAGTGAAATTTCCGTTATTAGGAGTTTTTAGGCTTCAAAACATTTTAACTGGGTATTGTGATAAGCTATCCAAATTGGTTGAAAGATACAATGTATGTACTTTCACAGATACTTTGAATATTTTTGAACTTCTTGTTGGGATATCTGATCCTATTTTGGAACTGAATTAGAACAAATCTTCGCCAATAGCTTGTCAAAACTAAATAGTGTACAGATGACTACCCACACCCACCCCCTGGAAATATCAGAGAGAAAATACTTAACATCAGCGAAATAAAGGAAATTTGTTTTTAATGGTTTGGCCACTCATTGGTGGATTAAAGAACAGCACACACTTGTCCAGGTTAGTTAGCACATCTGCTTTTTTATTTTTTAGAATATAGTCTACATCTGGGTTAAAAAAAGTTTTAAATAAACAAGACATATAACAACAGTGGAACCCTTCATCATTCTACGTACGACACGGATAGAATGTCAGCTGGTTCCACTTTGGATAAATCCACTTTCTCATAATAATGTTATTTTCGCTGGCGGAGTGGCAAGCTTCATCCTAGCTAGCGCACCGCCAGTTTCCGCACACGGGGTGGGGGAGGGGTGGCGTGAAAGGGATGGGGGTGCCACAGGACTACTGTACAGTGTAACAGAAAATAATTAATAAAGTAGTACCGGTTACCAACAGTGCTGTTTGTGCGCTTATCACAATGGAATCGACGAAGTTTCAAAGCAACGAGATTTGAAATACTTAAGACAGGGTCACTGTTACAAAAAGAAATAGTGCAAACAGGAAAACTGACGCAATCCTAGCAACGCCAGGGCCTCCTCCTGCAGCTCAAAGCAGGGCGGCAGGAGGCTGCGCCCCACCTCCCCCGAGCACCCAGCTAGAAGCTGCCCTCTCAAGTGTGGCAACCCAGGGCTGTGCCCTGGCATGGCCCTTTCTCGGGCCCTTCTCTTCCGGAAAGAAAAACAGAAAAGAAACCCCAAGAAAGGCACAGGCTGAATGAAGGACGTCACCCAGTCCTATTCCCACCAACACAGAGCAAGCCCCCTCCGGGGGTCTTTCAACCCCCCTCTCTGGCGACAACTTTCCTCTGCTCTCGCGATGAGGCTTTCTCCACCCCCTCCCCCCTCAACGTACACAGCCCAACTTTACAGTGTGCCCTTCGCACCCCACAACCAGGAAGAAAAGAGCTTGGAGAGAAGAGAGGGGTGGGAGATTCGGCCCGAGAGGGTGCTGGGCAGGGGTACAACCCCACCTCAGTGGCCCCAATTACTGAAGCCGATTTCCTGCTTGTATCTGTTGGTGAGGATGTTGGCTTTGCGGGTGAGTTTGGAGAGCACGGTGTGCAGCCCGCGCAGGTGGTAGTGGAACTGCTGCTCCAGATCTTCCTCGCCGGCCTCCGTGCTCTCCAAGTGGCTCAGGCCCACTAGGATGTCCTTGGACTTCCAGGTGCTCTCCTCGCTCCCGGCCGGCGGGGGCGATGGCTGGTGCAGGACTCCCCACTCGATATCGTTGCGGATGGACTTGAGCAGCACGTAGTGGCTGTACATGTCCCGGGAGGAAGCGAAAAAGCTTCCATTGGCGCTGCCCGGGCTTGGAGCCGGGGTCGTGTGCTCCTCCAGGCAGCTGCCACTGCCTCCTACCTCCACGCCGACCTCGTTGTCTAGCTCAGGCTCGGACAGGGGCACGTCGCGCAGCAGACTGGGCACCATCACGGTCTGGTCCATGTTGTTCACCGCGCCAATGAAGCGATTCATGGCGTTAAAGAGCGAGTGCCTCTGGTTATAAGTGTCGCAGATTTGCATCATGGTGGTGGAGAGGGCACCGAAACACAGGGACACTGATGCAAAGAGATAGACTGGGGGCGATGCCCGCCTTCAAGCGCTCTCAGAGGTCGATGCCGGGAGCTGCTTGTAGCTGGTGTGGCGGGATTCCCAGATCCTTCCCCGCCCTCTCTAACTCTGGTTTCTGTCGCAGCCCAGCCCTGTGTGATGTGCGGCTGCTCCTAGCTTTGGCTCCCTATCACGGTGGGTGGTTGGGTCTAGCCTTGACCTGGTGGGGAGACAGAGACGAAAGAACAAATTAAACACCTGGTAATGGTGCCTGGCTCCCCTGTCCACGCAATGCCCCCACCCTGACCACTGCTGACCAGAGACAGCGCCAGGGTAGTTTCCTGGGACCAGGCAGTATCACCTCCTCCAAAGCTAGCAGAGGACTTATGAGGGAAAAAGGGGGAGAAAGGATCTCCCCCCCAGGCCTTACTCTCCCATTTCTCCCTTCTGAAACCTAAGCGAAAGCAACCAGATGAGCCGGGAACACCCACCGCTTGCACTGTGAGATTACCTGGGTTCTCAGTGTTTGTGTTGCGGACGGTGGCTGCCCAAGGGCGCTGCTTCGGTCACTGATAGGACTGTGAGTGTGGGTGCCAGTGGCTGCTTCGGCCCCCTGCCCATCCCAGGCGCTCAATTTATAGTCCAGGAAGGGTGTCCCAGGCGCACAGGACCACCCACGATGTCTCCTCCTCCTACTTCATCCAGAAGCGCAGATAAAAGGTCTCAGCCCTGACCGGGAGTAACACTCGCCCAACCCTTTCTACCGCGGGGGCGGGGCACGCCTGGCGGCTCCGCCTCTCGCCTGATACCCTGGCTAAGGCTGGGCGAGCCAGCAGGGCAAGGCTGGGTAGGGCAGGGAGGATGGAGCGGCCGCGCCCCAGCACCAAGCCCAGAGCTAGCTGGGTGGGGGAGGGAGGGCGAGGCACTGGGCCTAAGGAGCCTCCGTCCAAACCAGAGGGCGGACTGGCGCGCGCGGGCTGGGCGGGCTTGTCGCGCACTCGTTGGGTGGGATGACCGGAATGCATGTGTGTCTGCGTTGCAAAAGAGCCCTTCAACCCCGAACCTAGAGTGGCTGCAGCCCAGAAATTCAGCTTCGATTTATTATTAGACGTCGGGTAAGAAGGACTCACCGCTGCCCTGACTCCATACCCGGAATCTTATGTAAGAAGAGTAGCCGGACATGCTGGTTTCACGTGGACACGCGGTGCCCCCTCCAGGGCCCTGGTCATGGTCAGCTGTTGGGGGATGGGAGCGCTGAGGCGTTTGCTTCCCTCCTGGCAGGGTCTTTCCCAGTCTTTCCTACTGCTGCTGCCAGATATGAAGAACACCTCCCGCATCTGACCTACAGATGTGTGTTCCCCACCCCACAAGAGATCAGAGCCTGGTGATGGAGCACGCACTTGGGTTTTTGGCTTTCTGCTGTCAAAAAGACTAGAAGAAGGTGCCAGAAGTTAGGCCAGGTGTTGCGTGTATCTCATCATTTAACAGAAAAAAATGGGAGTGTATCCAGTAACTTTCTGGAGTGTTTGTCAAGTGCTCCTTTCAAAAGGTAGTTCTTAAGCAAGGGTTACTTAATAAGGCCTAAGCTGTATACCACAGCTATGGATGTAACTTTCAAAAGTTTCACATTTTAAACTTCACTTCAGAGTTTCCAGCCTTCAGCCCATATTCGTTTTCCTATCTCACTTCCTTTGCCACATCCCTCATCCTCCTGTCGTCTTTTATATTCCTACAGATAATTATGACTCAGGTTTCTAATTTTAAGTTTCTTTCCACTAAAGTCTCTGGGGGAGGTTTTAGCACAGCATTCCCCTGCAGTATAAAAAGTGCCCCCAAACAAGGAGAAACACTCATGCATGTGTTTCTTTTTTTTTAAAGGACTGGTACTGTCTACTGAAAACCATATTTGTTCCTAAATTTGAAGTAACAGCTAGCTGACTTTGTGTAACCCATGCTTCGTTTGTTGTTGTTGTTTGTTTTGTTTTAGAGGCAGGTTTCCTCCAGCCAGACTGATTTGGAAATAACAACTGTAGCTGAACTTCTCATCCCTGATTCAGTGTCCCATGTTCTTTTAAAAGTGAAATAATGTTATTTGCCCAGTGGAGTTAAGGAGATCATGGAAAGAAGAATGTAGAAAGGAAAGATGCATTATATAAACCTGAAATAAAAAAAAATAATAATCTCGCCCTTCTCTTCTTGCACACAGACTTGTAAACTTTTCCACCCTCTGTTTGTCAACAAAATGGAGTGTCTCCCATGTGAGAAAATTTTCCAGTGTTTCTTTAGCAGTAAAAGGAAACTTCTTCTTGGGTCATGACAAAGACTTTTGTTAGGGGTCAATGAGAAAATGGAGGTAAAACTCATTGCATACTTTATGTGAACCGTCTGAACCCTTAAAAATAGGGAAATGGGCTAAGATAAACCAGAAAGGAGCCCAACCCCCACTAAGTCTTTGGCACAGGAGAATCTAAAACAGTCCAGGCTTAGCCATTTATGCCAGATGAGATCCAAGGAGAGCTTTGGAAAAAGATTATCTGGTTTCCAGTAGTTGATTTTTCTCATAACTTAAAATGTAGTTTGACCTTATCACAGACCTAGACCCTCTGGAGAGTTCAAATATGCACTCTGCTTTGTGTTATTAAGTGCTGGAATCCTGCCTTCTTTTCTCTGCTACTTAGTACCAACAATGTGATTAACAGTTCACAGAAAACGGAAATCCAAACTGCTTAGCAAAGGATTCCCACTCTAAAAAGAAGCCCAGCCTGGGAGAAAGGCCCCAGTCCCTTCCCTTTGGCCTCCATCCTTCCTCTGGATCAATTTCCTTCCTTCTGTCTGGATCTTCCAGTGTCTAGACTCTCGGGTGCTTACACATTTCTTAAACTCTGCCAGATGATGGCTCGTGCACCTGCGGGCAAAACTTCCCCAACCGGGCCTCCCGGCTGACCCCCTGCCCACACAATAACTCACACCCACGGAGTAACTCCAGAACTAAAAGGTCCTCAGGCCAGAGCTCCTGGCCCTTGGAATCACCCCACCGCCACCCCTCCTGCCCCAGCCAATCAGAAAGCTTCCCAGAGATATATGCAAATGAACCTTTGGCCCTAGCCATTCAGAAGCCACAGACACCTCCCCCCAAGTGTCCTCTTTCACCCCAGCCCCAAGAGCGAATGGCAAGCGTCCGTGGCAACCAGCCTGTAGCCAGTTTTCCCCTAATGCAAGGCTGTAAAAAAAAATAAAAACGATTCCCGGGGGTCACATGGGTACTAAGCGGGTTGGGCCAGGCCCAGTATAAAGTAGGCAGCTTCTCTGGTTGCTCCAGGCACCTTCCCTATCTCGATATGGAACCGACTAAAAGCTCCCCAGCAACCCCGGACCCATTTTTCCTAATGAGAACCATATAGTAATCATCAGTTGAGTAAAGGGCTTTTGAGTACAGGCTTAAGGCAAGGCGCCTTGGTCTCTGTTTTTCTAACCAGTGTGCTAGATTCCTGTGAGAAGCCTGGTCTGAGATTCTGCACCTGCTCTTTCTCCAAAGCTCTAACTCAGGAACTCTTAAATGCTGAAAGTTAGTATTTTTTCTTTACTTTAATCAGTAACCAGGAAATGATGCTTGGCTAGCTCATTCCCCTATAACTCTTCCCCAGACAACTCACAAATTACTCTTGTATCTTTTTTGATGGCCGGGGAAAACAAGGTATTTTAAAGGTGAACAGAAATTGCTAAGCAAAGTCGTGACCAAAAATAAACTGGTGGAAGAAGGAACACTGGAGTAATAAAAGGCCTGGCTCGGGGCTGGACAGAAAGTGATATTTTAAGGCTGGAAACCAGCCCAAGCCAAGACAATGGAGAAGCTTGATCACATTATTACTTAGAAGCAATAGCATTATGAAAACTCTCCTGGAAATTTGACAATTGCACTACCCTTTTAAAGGCCATGTAGTCCAACCTTCTGGTTTGTACTGAAATTGCTCACAACATCTCCACCAAGTGGTCACCCTTGCCCATGTTCTTGTGCTTTCTGTCCTCTAGTATCAGGCCAATGTTTTTGGAACTCTTCAGAAAGCCATTGAAGTATATGGTGGGTGTTTGAATATAGCAGTGATCTCCTTTGCACCCACCATATCCAAAGTCAGTTAGTTACCTTTGGTTCTTGTAACAATTCATGTTTTTGGTTGAGTTGTGCACTCATTCTGGCTACTGTCTTTGGAAGTTGTCTGGGTTTGTCTACAAGTTTCACACCTGGCCCTAATTTCAAATGCCACCTTTCCTAGGACAAAAAGGAGTGATGAAGCCACCTATTTTATTGTGAATGGTAACTTTTCTATACCTAATTCTCCAGTGCCAGATCCAATGCTCTTTTGCTACCCAACAAATATAGACTTCTTATAATGCTGCCCAGCATTTAATGGACTTGTTTTTAATGGTTACACTCATAATCTGTTATATACACAACAAATTTTGTGTATCCTATTCCTGAGCAGCGGAGATCTTTGTGGACCAAAATAAAAAACTCTCTATTACTTTTACTTAAGTAGTTTTGGATCATTACTCCAGCATGTTTTGATAGTTTGGATTCTGATTCTGATTTTGTGCTCTAATACACTTGGATACTACACACACGTATGACAAGTGTTCACTGTATTCATCCATGCTACTGGTAATGGGTATCAGTAACTTCTGCACAAAGGGCAAAGTGCTATTAAACACCTTCAGAGTGATATCTGTTCATTAATTGGTACTTTTTGGCATATGTTTTTTTCAGCCAACTGTGAATCATGTTAATTTGTACCACCATCCAGAAGACAGAATCGTATGAGGAACCTTGCTAAGTGTTTTACTGAGTTCTCAAGTTAATGGCCAGCTTTCTTCCTATAGAGTTAGACAGTATTTTTGTAGTGTTACAGATAAACCACTGTCACATGATATGTAAACTAGAAATAGGGACTAGAGAGATGGCTCAGTGGTTAAAAACATTTGTTATTCTTCCAGAGGACCCAAATTCTGATCCCAGCATCCACATCAGATGATTCACAACTACCTGTGACCCCAGTTCAACAGGGACCCAATACACTCTTCTGGCCTTTGTGGACACACACACCTTACACACACACACACACACACACACACACACACACACACACACACAAATAAATAAACCAGAAATAGTGTCATGATAGAAATTCTAAGTTCAGGGAAAGCTGACAATTTTAAAAAGTAACTTTTGTTTAGTCTCAATAATTCTACTTATTTGAGAATTCTATATAGAAAATGATGCATTCAGTTTGAGTATAACAGATAAAAGGAAGGGCAAAATCCATTCTAAGTTTTTTTAATACCATACAGGAACTTTTATATACCCATACATAAATGTAGCAACAATTCATGTAAAAAGATTCTATGTATTTAAAAGAGAGCAAAGATATGGGAGGACTTTGATAGAGGAAGGGAAGAGGAAAATGGTGAAATTATATCATATGTCTCAAAAATAAAGGAAATAAAGAATTTTAAAACAATAAAATAAAATTTATTATTTGGTTTCTTCAAATGCCAATATCTACTTAAAAAGAACAATGAGAATGCTCCTCTTTCTGATGGGTGTCATTTTGGTTATCTCTCTATCTATCATGTATCTATCTATCTGTCTGTCTGTCTACCTATCTATCTACTTTATTTTTAGGATTTTTGAGACAGTTTCTCTGTGTAACAGCCCTGGCTGTCCTGGACTCACTTTGTAGACCAGGCTGGCCTTGAACTAACAGAGATTCACCTGCCTCTGCCTCCCGAGTGCTGGGATTAAAGGTGTATGTCACCACATCCAGCCATTTTTGTTAACTTAAATTCTGAAATCAAATTCAAAGTTTAAAAGTCTGTAACATAAGCTTAACATAGGAAGCAAAGATATAATTATCAGTGTCATATGTTCAAACTCTAACATACATTTGTTTTCATTTTGTTGAGACTATAGTGTCATAAATACATTACTCAATGGAGTAATAAATACATTACTCAAAGTTCCATCAGTAAGTATCATGTAAGTAATTTATTTTTCTGACTCAAATAATGAAATTAGCTCAGCCTTGACGCTGTAATCTAGAGAATTCACCTTTGTTTTATTAGACTGTCCAGATAGAATGTGTAGTCTAATCTCATAATCACGAGTAACAAGTAAAAGTAATACAAAAGTATAAAAGTAGTTTTAATAGGATAAAACTGCTAATAAATGTGGACAAAAGTGCGACTCAGAAGAGTTAATAACTTTAGAAGATGTTGATAAGAATAGGACAATAGTAAATCCTTAGGAAGATTTATGAAGTGAAATTGCCAAGTTAAAGAAAGAAACTCTGGAGGAGCGAAGATGGCGGCGACCCACACTTACGCATCCTGAACGGGGGGGGAAAAAAGAGCCATAAAAAACACAGAGTTACTGGGCACTGTGCAAAAACCGGAGGGGCTAGACCCCCCCGGGAACGCTCACAGCTCCCAAGGGACTGTTAAAAGTCCCAGGGCAAGGCTCTCCCCATCTCTCACAGACACGGAGGCCACTAAACCGGGGATTCGGGAACTCCCATTTGGTGAGGCGCCTGGTAAGATCGATCCCAACTTACAGCAGACAGAATCAGGGTCCACTTGGCCATAGATCGCTGTCCTATTGGACTCCCCACACCTCAGGTAGAACTTATACCCACTTAAAAAATTTTGCGAGATAGTGGAAGTCTTAGCAAGGAACAAACAGGGGGCTCAGCGGGTGGTCCGCAGCCGCTTGTGAAGCAGAGGGCGGGAGGTTCCGAGAGAGCGCAGGAAGCAGGGAACACAAAGGCAGGCGGTCACGGTAGCGCAGCTGGGGAGGGAGAACGGCTGGAAGGGCCAAATCCCCGCCAGTCCACGGCAGGTCATCTGGGGAGAGAGACAGGCGTGGGTGGGAACAGGGGTCCGTGCACCCACGGCGGAGCTGCTGGGACGAGAGGTGCACTCAGGCAGCCCGTGGCGGCGCAGACAGGAAGGAAATCAGGCACAGGGTCCAGCCCTGTGGCGAGAAGACTAGAGAGAAACCAGAAATCGGGACCATAGCTGTATCCTGGAAAATCCAGACATAGCAGGTGTGGAGCCAGACCCTGTCAGCCTCCGGGACGACAAACAAAGAAAGAAACTCTGAATCAAAATATTGCTAGAATGCTAATAAACTAAGCAGAAACAGCAAACAACAAAACAGGTGTGCCAAACCAATAGTTAGAATAGAGTGAAGGGTCCAGAGAGCTAAAAAAGGCACAGGAGTTCATGGGCATGCATGATCGAATAAACAAAAAGAGTTCAGGAAAGTACTATGGAAGAAAAAGAACATAATTCAAGGATGATGGATGTCCTTGGAGAAGAGTGAAGTAGAAAACACAAATGGGGGGGGCGGTGGGAGATGGTTCAGCAGTTAAGAGTATGTACATTCTTGCAGGTTCCTGGCAGCCACATTGAGGGACTCACAATTGCCTGTAAATGTAGCTTCAGGGGATCCATTCCTCTTTTCTGGACTCTACAAGTACTTGTACTCACACCACAGACATTCCCCCCCCACACACACACAGAGACATAAATAAAAATAAAATAAACCCTACAAGAAAAAAAGTGAAAGGAACAGAAAAGTGTCCTTGGAAAATGTTAGTCATCTGCATATTTAATAGACGGGCTGAGTATTAGATAAACTTACTCAGAACAGTTGAAAAACAAGTTAATTGTCTTTTTCAAGTTCAGGAAAAAAGAAAAAAATTTTAATGTTCAGGAAAAGAAGTCAACAAAAGGTGGTAATGTGGGGAGACTTATTCTATGGATAAGACACAAAATAGCGCTGTAAAAAAGAATATGATTCAAGATTGTCATGGCATGCAAGTACAAATCGGCAGTTCAACATTCTCAGCCATGGACTCAGAACTCTTCTTGAAAACCTTAGTGATAAACCTCTGCGAGCACACTAACAGCAACAGCTGAATCAAAATAGGAAATAGAGAAGCTCTGACTAAGATGATCATGGTAGATCAAAACCACTAAATATAGTAATAATATTAACCCATCTGGTTACTATGGTTGAAGATCAAAAAGTAAATATTTTAAACCCACAGAAAACCAAGTAATGCAAGCAACAGAGTTGGAAGATGGAGGGATCGCAGCTGAGCTAATCAACTTCCACTGTAATCAGTGATGTCTGAAAGCAAATTGAGGCAGTTTAAAAAGGAAGACGTGAAGATCTCCGTATTTTCAAGATATTTTTTCTCAGTTTACAAAGACCTTTAGGGATTGATGGTTTCTATATAGCAAAAAGTCTCTTTTCTTGAGTTCATAATTTCTTTCAGTACTACTTCAGTTACTACAAAAAAATGAACTAAATTAAGTTTTAACATTTAAAAAAATTATTTATTAATTGCTAATTTTTAACATTTTTTACAAGTAATATGCATGAGCCAGGTTTGTGATGCATCCCTTTAATCCCAGAACTCAAGAGGCAGAGGTAGATAGACCTCTGTGAGTTCAAGGCTAGCCTTGTCCACATAGAGAGCTTCAGGCCACTCAGTTATATGGTAAGACCATGTCTCACAACAACACACAAGCAACAACATAATGTTCTGTTTTTTCAGCAGGATGCTAGATGCTTGTCAAATGGGTGTGTTCAATTTGTGAAAATATGTCAGGCTGACACATTTGATTGAATATTTTTCAGCATATATATTATGCTTGATTAATTTTTTGAAACTGCTTCCACACATGATTCTGGGAGGAGAGGAGGGCAAAGAGAAGAGTAATCTCAATCTAATTTGGGGGGTAAAACTGAACTGAATTAAAATGGGAGTAGAAAAATAGTAAGCTCTCTGAACTGTGGAACCTTAGGATGAACCATCCTTCTTTCTCAGGGGGTGGGTGGCTTTCAAGACAGAGTTTCTCTGTGTAGTCCTGGCTGTTCTGGAACTCTGTAGAGGCTGGCCTAGAACTCAGAGATCTATCAGCCTTTGCTCTCCAGTGCTGGGATTAAAGTCATAGGCCACTATGCCTAGCTAAACCACACTTTTTACTTTCTGATACTGTAAACTGTAATATAGAAAGTCTGGCTAGGCATGTTGTTCAGTGATAGAGCATTTAAATGTTATGTATGAGACTCTAGGTTCAATCATCACTACCATAGAGAGATTCTTTTATTTTTTATTGTCTTTTGGACCTTGGTGTTAGAGAGATGACATTCTTGGAGGTGATCCTATTAAAGGAATGCTTTTTCTACAGACCCTTAAATACTACTTTTTTCTTTTCCTTTTTTTGTTTCTTTTTCTTTTTTTTTGTTTCTCAAGACCGGGTTTCTCTGTGTACCAAGCCCTGGCTGTCCTGGACTCACTTGGCAGACCAGGCTGGCCTCAGACTCACAGAGATCTGCCTGCCTCTGCCTCCCAAGTGCTGGAATTAAAGGTGTGTGCCACCATGCCTGGCTAAATGCTATTTCTAAGCATTTGTTTGTATAATATACTTATGTATGGGTATTCACTTTTGTCATTCTGATTGATCACTTATGATTGGAAGTACCTACAAATATCTGATACTGGTTATCCTTTCTGTGAAGTCTCTCCTTCCAACCCTAAAAATAAAAGAGAGTACATTTGTGGAGATGTGACTGTCCCTATGCCTTCATCTATCCCCTAAGTCTGGCCAGAGGCCTAAGTTATCTGTGTAAGTTTTTAGTTAGGTTGCAATGCACAGATTATCTTAGCCAATTTAGATTGCAAAGATTCCATTTTGTGTTAGCATTAACTATTGGGCAGTCCAAAATCCAACTGGATCCCATGATCAATTTCTTTGTCCCCTAAATGATTGCACAATTAGTAGAAATTTGGAAATAAATTTATAAGTATGCCATTAATGGGCACCTTGATTTTGTTCTAATTATCATTTTTGTTCCTGGAAAAATACTAAAAATGGAAACACATTTTCGTTTTTAAAACTCTGAGTGCCTTATGTTATTTCATTTGGTGCAAAGTGAGTGATTATCCTGGCCAGAATTATAAAAACATTCATATGTAGCATAATTTGTTCAGCAGTATTTATTGTAAATATTTATCTGGTACTATGCGGTGTCCATAGAAATGACCCCTTGGTTTCTACTGGACAGACTCAAATATCTGTCCAATTCTGATTTAAACTAGTTGCAAATCTAAATGGGATTGCCAAAGTAGTAATTTTTATGTAGTAATCTGATCTTGGATTTTAGAAAGAGCAACCTTGATTTGCTTAGAAAAAAAAAAAAACTGTTAAGAGGGGGAAAAGACAGAATACTGTAGCCAGATATTAAAGCACATCACTCTCATTTAGTCTCTTCCTTTACCAGAAGGAGATTATCTGAATTATAGCACTTAGGATACAGAATCCAGAATATTCCAATTTGAAGATTCTTGGGATTCTGGGGTATGTTTTAAATTAAGAAATTCTAAGCCAAGGTTTAGTATTTGTTCATTCCATTCTCAGGGGTTTTTTTTTTCCATTTAATTTCAGGCAACACATTTTGCTTCATTATATCCAAGTTGAGGCAAATTTTCTGCCATTCTAGCAGTCAGTTCAGCTGCTTTTATAATGTTGTTCTTGACCTACTGCTGGGACCATAACTTTCATACATTCAACCAATTGGTTCAAGTGTTTCATATTTCTTTGTACCATTTGTGTAATGTCTCCCTTGCTAGAAAATAGAGTGTTTGAGTTATTACTACCTAATGCCATGTTTAGTCAAAATTCTATTTTTTGTTTGTTTAAGTGTAATGCATTTATTTGACTCCCTTCTAAAACACAGTTCTGAGTTGCATCTTCTAGACAGTAAATAGTCAATTTCCCCTCCCCTTCTCTCTCCTATTCTTCATTGCTCCCTATTTATCTTCTCTTCTTCCCCTTCCTTACTTCCCTTTTCTTCCCCTATCATTCATTTTCTTTCCTTGTGGGGTCAGAAATTAAAATGGAGTAATGGCGAATGGGAATATAATGCAGTTTGACTTCCTAATTATTTTGGAATGGTGTGCAAAACACTCAAAGAATAAGGTGTACAAGGAAGTCATGTTCACCTACATGATGCTAGATATGAGATGATATAATAAATTAAGAGAAAAATAAGACTCACTATACAAAATAAAGATCAGTTCTGCATTGTCTTTTTTAAAAGACTTATTTATTTAGGTATATGAGTGTTCTATTTGCATGTATGCCTGCATGACAGAAGAGGGCATCAGATCACATTGTAGATGGTTGTGAGCTACCATGTGGGTGCTGGGAATTGAACTCAGGACTTTTGAAAGAGTAGCTAGTGCTCTTAACCACTGAGCCAATTTTCCAGCCCCGATTTTCTTTTTTTCCAGACAGTGTTCAATCTCCCAAAACAGCTCTACCAGCTGGGGACCAAGTGTTTAAATTAAATGAGTCAGTGGAAGACAGTTCCTCATTCAAACTATATTCTTTCTTTCCTTTTCTTTCCTTCTTTCATTGCTTCCTTTCTTTCTTTCTCACTTGTCTTTCTTTCTCTCATTAACTCTTTTACTGTGCTTTCCATGTCAACCTATATTCTTTATTATTATAGTTTTATTATTTAAAACAATTTTTACATTTAACGATATTTTGATGGTATTCTTCCATTCCCCCAAACCCCTTCCCATCCCTTCCCACCCAACATTAAGTTCTTTCTCAAAAAACAAAAACCAAATATACAACAACAAAACTTCCCCAAACCGAGAAAACAAAACAAGACAACCCCTCCCTGAAAAAAACACCAAACTGTAACCAAATAAGAGCACACAAAAAACTGTGGGATCCATTATATGTGAGTCAACTGTTCCTGAACATGAGGCCTGCCCTGGAGTGGTTGATATGCACAGTGTCACTCCATTGGAGAAAACTCAATATTTTTAATTCATAAATCCCCTAACTATACATAATGTGAATATTTATAGCAATTGCAGTTTAAATCTCTCAAACTATGTAGGCTGAGGAAAGCTGTTATTTGAAGAACAAGTGATTTAGAACTCAGAAAAGGAAGTAGTGGAAGTAAAGTATGCAGGCATGTAGGGTAGGGAAGGCCAGGAACAGGGAAGTCTTTTCTAATCACCCTATCTAAAACAAATCTCCATTAGCATTATTGAGGATCCCATTATCCTCTTTCTATCCCTTATAGTATGAATCACAGTCTGTATTGTTTTTACTAATTTATAGAATTGTTGATTGTCTTTCCCCAAAAAGAATATGGGAAAATAAACACCTTGTCATTTCTATTAATTGCTCTCCACTCAACACTTTTTATATGGTCTAATTCACGAAGGCCTTAATAAATACCAACTACATCAGTGGTTCTCAACCTTCCGAATGTTGCAACCCTTTAATACAGTTCCTCATGTTGTGGTGACTCACAACTATAAAATAGTTGATAGCAACTATTGAGACAATTTTGTAGTTTTCCTCTTGTGATCAGTTAGTATGGAAAATTATATTAATAGACTTTGAGGTATTCAACCATACTTAATTTCTAGGTGAAGAATTATGTTTCTTGGGCATTGTTCATTTAATGCATTGGCAGATTGTCTTTCTCAAACGATACGGATGCATAAACCTCACAGAGAGGGTTTAAGCCTCACTACAACCTAGTCACACTAATGAATGTTGATTTGAACATCACACACACACACACACACACACACACACACACACACACACACACAAATAGAATCCACCAATGTCCACCCCTCAACCACAAAACAAAACAAAATATATGGAGGCTGGAATTTTGCAAATTTTGTTTCACAGCCTCTTTTGCTGGTGGGCTTCCTGTCAAGTGTTGGTAATAGTAAGAGAAACTGGAAGAAAACTGAAGTGTGAGCTCAGGGAAGATGAGCTTCTTTTACATGTTCTTCTGTTCCTGTCATATTTCCATAACAGCAGCAGGCCACTCAAAGCATCAGCATGTGGGTTCAGGCTACATCTTCATTTGCTAATCTCAGAGCCAGCCTCATGGTTTCTTTTAAGATGTTACAGTCACAGCACTAGTGTCAACTTTTGACAGAAGTCTGAGTCCCAGCTCTGAACATAGTGACAGTAGCAGCAGGAGGGCAAGACATGCCTACCATGAAAGCATGAGCATTACGTTTGTAAGGCCTCTGCTGTGGGGTCTTAGACACGGCTAACACCAACCTCCTTCTCCTTATTTCCCCAACCCAAGGGGGCTGTTGGCTGCTTGTTAGAGGGGGTTGGTGTTAGCCAAGTATAAGACCCCACAGCAGAGGCCTTACAAACATTATTTCCAACACCCCTTCTTTATTCTTTCAGTGCCTCAGCATCTGAATTATAAGTTTTTGACATGAAATTTCTCTGTTAGAAGCTTTTGTCTCTTGGAAGGATGCTTAGTGATATACTAATCTTGGTTATTAGTCCATTTGAGTTTGGAAAACTTTTCCTTCTAAAAAAAGAATATCCATTTCATCCACAGAGCTAGGTCAATTTTTTTTAAACTTCTAATAATTACTTCTAATTCTTTCAAGTTCACTCTATGTTGATCATTCTAATCTCATATGTAGATTTTGGTTGTTGTTAACCATTTTTCTTTTAGCAAAAAAAGTTGTTTACACTGCCTATTTGGTCTTTTTGTAAAGAAGAAATTGCTATTGAATTTATCTGTGAATTTTTTAATTGTTCTATTTGCTATAATTTTATTTATCTAATGAGTTGATTTTTTTCCTTTTTTTGCTGATTTTTGACTTTTTAGGTGAGTTATCTTATAATTTGACCCCATCTTTTATATTTAGTTAAGAAGGATGTTTAAAGATATAACATTTTCTCTGCTTATTGCTTTTGTTGTTTTAATAATTCTTTACCTAGATTCTACCTGTTACTTTTATATGCTCATATATTCCTTGGGCTAACAACTACTTTGGTTTTTTAGAAGTCCCATATTATAATCTTCTGTTGGCCATGGCTTTGTTTTCCAAACTTTCTTTTAGTTAGTTTGATTCCCAAACTGCTTTTACTCAGCCTTGGATGGAAAATGAAAAAATTCTCACAATAAAAATTTATGCCATTCTTAATAGCTTTATGAAATCTCATGCCTTCCTGGCCATTCCTCCTGGACAATGACTCATACCTCTGTGTAGTTAGTCATTTATTAATTGGCCATCTTGGTTATCACATGAAAGGGTACAGTGTTTCAGTTCCTGTATTTTACTAGTAATGAACCAGCCAGTCTGCAAGTTCATGAATACTCATACTTTCTGGCAACTTAATTACAGTACATTGTTCTATTTTATTATTGTTGAAGTTAATCTTATTGCACTAATTTTCAAATTAAACTTTATCACAGTTGTATATGTATAGGATAAATAGTATATAGAGAGTTTAGAACTATCTGAGGTTTTACGCATCCACCAAGGGTCTTTAGAACATTTCTCACAGATGAAAGGGGGTGGTCGAGGAATTTTAATTCAGAACATGTCTGCTCTGGCAAGAGATTACATCCAAAGACCTTCTAGTTCTGAGTGATCTGGCTGAGTGATATAGACACGCCTTTAGTCCCAGAAGACAGAAGTGAGATCTCTGAGTTCAAGGTCAGCCTGGTATAGAGCAAGTTTTAGGTAAAGGAAAGCTTAGGTCTAGGGGTAGTGGTACATGCCTTTAATCCCAGAATTTAGGAGACAGAAGCATACAAATCTCTGAGTTCTGCTTTAGGTAGTTTGACTGATTCAGTGAGTTGAGAAGCAGTGCAGTGAAGTTGAGTTTGTGGCAGGTCAGTTCGTGGAATTCAGAGGCAGTTTTGCTGGGACAGTTTTACAGAGACAGGTTTAAAAGAGAACAAGCTAGACACAGGTGAAGACAGAATGAGTCAGAGAATGAGAAGGACAAGAAGATTAGAACATATTGCCAAAGTTAGTGTGGGGCCAAGCAGAACAATTGAGTCAGAATTCAAGAGAAGCCAGTTCGAATCAGTCAGCTTGGACAGGAGTTTTGAGCCAGACAGCTGAGTTGAACCAGTCAGCCATAATTCAGAAAGATCTAGAAAGGGTGAGCTTATTCACCAGTAAGTCTAAGAGACTGAATACATTCTAGTCCTAGATAAGATTGTATGGAAGATAGAAGTTTCCAAGACTAGGCCTAGGTTAGGAGACAGAGATGCAAGGCTCCAGCATGACAATTACATCAGGTGAATAAAAGTTACTTTTACAAGGGAGTAGCTGTAATAAAAGTGAGCTCAATTTGTTCATTATAGACAAGTTTTTATCATATTGCAGTCAGAAAATATATATACTATATGATTTCTACTTTGGAGTATTTATTAACATTTTCCTTTCTTATGCGTTATCCCTCAGTTTTAATTCCATATTCATTTTACTGAACCGACAATATATTGTAATGTCTCCAGAATAGGCCATACCCTCAATAATTAGTGATATCTTACAGTTAAAATTAGCAACACTTTCATTTTTCTATTCCAATATGTTTACTTAGATCCTACTATTTGATGGCAGTATGAATTGATAAGTGTGTTGTACTTAAATTATTCCAAACTTATAATGTACCTCACTGTTTCTATTAGAAGCATGGGAATAAATGTTAGCTTTGTTTGTATATCTACTATTGTATCATTAATGATATACATCTGATTTTGGACAATATATTGGGATTGAAGACACGCTTTAAAAAATCTCTCTTAAAATTTTTTTAAAAATGTTTTTTTCATAAGGGCACAAGTTTCATCATGTGAGCTCATGATTTGATTAAATACCAAAGGTACCATTGCCAGATGCTGTCACTTTGGCTATTAAGATTTCAACACAGGAAATTTTATGGGGAGAGAACACAATGACTTAGCTCATATTAACAGAGGTCCATATATTATCATTGAAAATTCTCTCTCCCATCTTAATGTTTTTGTTTTGCTTTGTTTTAACCCAGGATTAGCAGATCTTAATCTTGGTAACTTTATTTCACCTTGTTTTCATTCTTCTGCAATGTTTTTTCCATTATTTAATTTAAATTTATAAATGTCAATTTTTTTTTCTGGCAAATGGTTTTATCAGATCTCACATTTCCTGAGTCTGTTACTTCATTTTATCTCTTGGTCAGCTGGATCTTTTTATCAGATGATTTTTTGCAAAAGAGCTTTATCCATTACTTGAGAGGCAGAGGCAAGTGGCTCTCTGTGAGTTCGAGGCCAGCCTGATTTACAAAGTGAGTCCAGGACAGCCAGGACTATTACACAGAGAAACTGTGTCTTGAAAAAACAAAAAAAGAAAAAAGAAGAACTTTGTGGTATCTTCCTAGTTCAAATGTGTGTGTGTATAAATATATATTTATATGTATAAATTTATGCATTATGAATATATGCAGGCATGCATGCATGTACGCATATATAAACTCACAGTGATCTGCTTCCCTCTGCCTCTCAAGTGCTGGGATTAAAGGCATGTGCCACCACACCGGTTCTATTGTAAGAGCTATGTTTTAAATTTTGTTAATGTTCTTAATTTTTTTCTAGATTTGTGTGTGTGTGTGTGTGTGTGTGTGTGTGTGTGTGTGTGTGTGTATGAGTATGAGTATTCTGCTTGCATATATGTCTGTCCTGGTGCCTAGGGACGTCCGAAGAGGGCATCAGATCCTCTCTAAACTGGAGTTGTGGGTGATTGTGAGACACTATGTGGGTGCTGGGAACTGAACCTGGGTTCCCTGCAAGAATAACAAGTCTTCTTAACTGCTGAACCATTTCTCCAGCTCACAAGGATAGTTAACTTTTTTTTTTTTTTTTTCCTGAATCACTGACTGACCTGGAACTCACTAGACCAAGCTGGCTTTAAACTCAGCTTTAGTTTGGAACAATCCAAAAGACTTGTCTTTTTTTTAATATTTATTTATTACTTCAGGTTACATCTCCATCATAGTGTCCTCTTTCCACCCCTCCCAGCCCCACCCACCCACACTCTACCCCCTAACCCTTCCATTCCACTCCTCTGTGGTGGAGTGTTCCTACATAACAGTCCCCCCACCCCAGTTCAGTAGTCATATGAGGGCCAAGAACCTCCTCATACACTGGGGGCCTACAAGGCAGCACACTAGGGCAAAGTAAGACTTCTTTTTAAGGATTTCTTTTTAAATCATGGAAAAGATGCTAACATTTGCTAAAATCTATCTCTGTGCACTTGGGTGATATTTTCATCTTTTTGTTTTATTTTCTTTTGTTGGTTTTTTTGTTTGTTTGTTTTGGGGGAATTTTTTGGTGGTTCCTTTTTTGTTTGTTTGTTTTGTTTTGCTGTTTGAGACAGAGTTTCTCTTTGTAGCCCTGGCTGTCCTGGAACTCACCCTGTAGACTAGACTGGTCTCAAACTCAGAAGTTTGCCTGCCTTTGCCTCCTGAGTGTTGGGGATTAAAGGTGCATGCCATTACTGTCATGTAGTAGACTTAAAGTAGACTTCATTTTTTCAAGCAAGGTTAGAGTCTAAGGACAACCAGTTAGGAAGTACAATTCACATACATCTCTGTGTCCACACTTCACACAGTTTCTCTTGGTAGAAACATCCCTGACTGTTGTGGTACATTTGTTACAATCACTGAACCTAAACTGACTATCATTATCATCCACAATCCACTGTGAACGTTTCAAGCTTGTTTTGGATTTCTCTATTAGCCATATTTATTAGTCATATTTCCTGAGTTCTGTAGGCACACCTTAATCTCTTTCTCAGTGTCTTATCATCATTATCTTTTTATTTTTGTTTTTTTTTTTTTTTGAGACAGGGTTTCTCTGTGTATCCTTGACTGTCCTGGACTCACTTTGTAGACCAGTCTGGCCTTGAACTCACAAAGATCAGCTTGCCTCTGCCACCCGAATACTGGGATTAAAGGCATGCACCACCATGCCTGGTTTCACTATCTTTCTTGAACCCCTTTTCTATTCCTCTTTGTACTCTTTCCATGTAATTTATTTATCTTGTTATTTCTTTTTGATTGAGGCCAGCTGCATTTTCCACTTGTGCATTGCTGGTGCCTGTCTGTCCTAACTTTTCATCTAACTCGTCATGAAACTACACTGGCTCATATCATAAACTCTTGAGTCCCTGATGTGGCTCAGTGAGTAAATACACCTGCCATGAAACCAGACAACCTGAATTTAATCCCCAGGACCCATGTGGGAGAAAGAGAACTTGACTCCAGGATGTTGTCTACATGCATGCCGGACACATGTGTACACACATACACAATACAAAACAAAAAGGTAACACATATTTAAAAAACAATTCAACACATTTTATGTCATTTTGTTACTCAGAGACATCATATCTGGCCAATGAGATGAAAAAGGGAATTTCTCTGTGGCTTTCTAGAAAAACTTGTAAAACAGGGCAGACAATATTGGAGTATATCTTTTGTCAATAAATCAGCGGCACATTTCAGGTGTAGGACCCATTTATCATCACAAGTAAAATGGCCATATATATGAAAAATAAA
>CAJQZJ010000248.1:2184541-2209749 GCA_907164525.1 Lophiomys imhausi | reverse complement strand
ACACACACACACACACACACACACACACACACACACACACACACACAAATCAGCTAATAATTTTTGCATAGCAAACTATCCTCAAACATAGTGACTTGAAATGGTAATTACTTAATATTATAATTCATAAATCATGCAATTGAGATGTGGTCACTCTCAACTGGTCACTTTCAGGCTAGGCTCCAGCCTTTTCTCTAGGTTTAGTTTGTATGTGAATACAGAGCCTCTGCTTCACTGTGTTTCTTTTTCCTGAGGTCAGTAGGTTAGGCAAAAAACAACCATTCCATGTGGATTGTGGAAGTGCGAGCTGGCAATTTAAATGATGCAAACATTTTTTCTACTTGTGTGTCACTTCAGCTACCAAACTATTGTCTAAATACATATTCAGTTAGTGGGAAGGTATATTCTATCTCTTGATGGAAGCAATTATGAGGTTCCATGGCAAGGTCATACACACACAAAAGGGGCATAAAATTGGGACCATTAATGCAATACATCTCATAGGATAAACAAACATCTATAAGTTCACTTGATCAGTGTGTGCTTTATAAAAATGGACTCCTTCTATGTACCTTGCTTGTATCTCCCTTCTCTAAAAACACTTTGAGGACACTAAGTCATCTTACTCATCTCTTCATACCATTTTTGTCTGACTGCATGTTATTCTGTTAGAAAGTTTTTATAACTATTTAGCTACCGGTCTACTCTCTTGATGTATATTTAGTACTTTACCTGTCTCTGTCTTTGTCTGTCTCTCTATCTCCTTTCTTCCTCCTTCCCATTGCTTTTATTTTGGACAGTACAGAAAATGTCTTTTTTCTTTCTTTTTTTTTGGTTTTTCAAGACAGGGTTTCTCTGTGTATCCTTGGCTATCCCGCTGTCCTGGACTCACTATGTAGACAAGGTTGGCCTCGAACTCACAGACATCCACCTGCTTCTGCCTCCCAAGTGCTGGGCTTAAAGGTGTTTGCCACCACACCCAGGCCAACATCTTTAATGTCTTTGGATATAGGAATTTTTAGTTCTTTGAAATAGTCTTCCAAACATGGATTTTCTAGGTGAAAGATAAGTATATTGTCAACAGAAATGATCAGGCTACTTTTCAAATAAAGCTATAAAGTTTCAGCTTCACCAGCAATTAATGATAATCTTTCTTCTTTAAATATTTATTGAATTAAACCAAGCATGGTGGCTTACTCCTGTAATCCAAGAACTCAGGAGGCAGAGGCAGGTGGATCTCTGTGAGTTCAAGATCAGCCTGGTCTACAAAGCAAGTTCCACAGCAACAAGGGATGTTATACAGAGAAACCCTGTCTTGAAAAAGAAAACAAACAAAAATTCTAAATATTTATAGAATTAAATGATTCTAGAAATATTAGTACTGCAACGAATCCCAAGTAATCAAGATGTTGAGTTGTGGGGGGAGGCCTTTGGCCTTGCCTGAAGCTTCTTCCAAACTCCTAGTTCGTGCAAAGGAGAACTGAAATAGAATATTTCAGCTTCATCAAAGTTGAAACGGAGAGAGAGATCGAGAGCAAGAGTGAGTGAGCGAGTGAGAGAGAGAAAGAGAGAGAGAGAGAGAGAGAGGTGGAGGATGTCATAGGGTCACAAGTAAAGCACACGTGACCAAGGCCCTGAGAGCCCTTATCTAATAGAAGAACACCTACTTGGTTAATTAGGAATGCAAGTAGAACTTTGTCCAAGCAATGCATGTGTTTCCTAGGGTTGTGATAATAAAATGTTATAGTCTCAGTTGTTTATAACAAGATAAATTTTCTGTCTCAGTTCTGGAAGCCAGAGGTCCAAAGCTAAGCCACTGGAGGAGTCCTAATAGTGTTTTATTCCTGAAGTTGATTTGTTCCGTGCAGGAAAGCAACCTGCTTCTGGCCTGTCACTGTGTGCTTGATGCATGTGCATAGCAAAGGTCAACCAGGGGCAACTTGAATGTTGGCTAAGAGCCCAGCAATGGATGATGTCAGGCCAGACAATGAATGATTACCAATTGGAGAACAGCCACAGTGGTGGCGAGAGCTTCGAGAGCCTATGGGATTCTGGGAGGGGGTTATAAAGGTTTGCCCTGTTTCCACAATAAATGAGTCTGTTTCCACTTCTTGCCTGACTCCTGGAGTCTGTGTTCTTGACTATGTGCCATCTTGCCCCTGTCCTCAAGGGTCCAGAGTTGGGGTTACCGCAATAGTTTCACTCCTTTCTCTTAGCTTCATCTGTTTACCTGCCTCTCTCTGTTTATAGACATATTACTCTGATCTCCATTGCCGTCATCATATATTCTTCTTTCTTATTTGTTCTCACATGACATTCTTTCTATTTAAAGTGCAACTCTAATCCATTATGATCTCATATTAATAGTTTCAAAAATTCTGTTTCCATGTAGGTTCACATTCTGGGGTCCTTGGTGTACATGAAGTTTGCAACATAACTAATCAAGCATAACATTATTCAAAACAATGAATTCTGTTTAACCTCTTCCCCAAGTTCATAGCTGTGCCTCAAACAAAATATATCATCCACAGTCTTGACCCATTCCAACTTTGAGTCTAAAAACCTTAGCTCTTGTAGAATTTCACACATACATACAATGAAATATGATCATATACACCCCTGATTTTCCTCCTCCAACTCTCCCCTTATCATTGTGTTCCTTTCTCAACTTCATGTCTTTTCTTTTAAATAACTCATTAGTGCTGCATATATGTGCATGGGTGCAGTGCTAGAGAACAGGCAATCTATCAGTGGCTACTCTCCCAAAGAATGATTTTTCCTCCCTCCTCCAGTAGCAGCTAAATGCCAATATTTTCTCAGTTAGAGGTGGTGCCTTGTGAGCTCCTTCCCCATCCATGATGACATTTTGGTGGCTTACCTTATGTAGGTCTCCTGCGGGACCTATGGCTGCTGTGAGTTCATTGGTACAGTAGCCATGCCCTATCAGAAGAGAGTATTTCACAGCACCACATCTCTAGACCTTATGCTCTTTCTGCTCCTTCTTCCTTAATTGATGATCTTTGTATCATGGGGTGGGGATAGGTGGGATTGAGGACTTGATAAAGATCTCATGAACAAATGGCACACACAGTTCCTTATTCTCAGTGCTTTGGCTGGGTATGAGCTCTATTGACTGCTGCCCATTGCACAACAAAACTTCTCTGACTGAGATAGGGAGCAGCTCCTGTCACAACATAACTCTTTAGCAAAACAACAGCAATAGATTTCCACCCTTAGGCCTGTGACCTCCTCACTTATGGAGTCTTAAACCATTTTTTATTGTAATGTTTATTTATTACTTCAAGTTACATCTTCATCATAGTGCCCTCCTTCCACCCCTCCCAGTCCCACTCTCCCACCCTGTACCCTCTATCTCTTCCATTCCACTCCTCCAGAGTGGAGTGTCCCTACATAACCATCCCCTGCCCCAGTTCAGCAGTCATATGAGGGCCAACAGCCTCCTCATACACTGGAGGCCTACAAGACAGCATCACTAGGGCAAAGTGTCTCATTGACAGGAAAAAAGTCTATGTTTGTGTTCCCTTTGGTGCATTGGTTATAGTATAGTTATCCTGTACTATATGGCTAAAATCCAATTATAAGTGAACAGATGTCATGTGCATCTTTCTGAGTCCTGGATCACTCAGGATGAGCTTTTCTAGTTCCATCCATTTGGGTGTGAATTGCATGATTTCCTTGTTTCTGATAGCTGAGTAGTATTCCATTGTGTAAATGTACCACATTTTTTTTATCCATTCATCAGTTGAGGGACATCTGAGTTGTTTCCAGTTTCTAGCTATTACAAATAAGGCAAATATGAACATAGATGAAGATATGTCCTTGTGGTTTGGTGAGGAATCATTTGGGTGGATACCCAGAAGTGGTATGGCTGGGTCTTGAGGCATGGTACTGGTATAGAAACAGACCAGTGGATCAATGGAATCAAATTGAAGACCCAGAAATGAATCCACAAATCTATGGTCACTTAATTTTTGACAAAGGAGCCAAAACCATACAATGGAAAAAGGACAGCATCTTCAACAAATGGTGCTGGTCTAACTGGATGTTGAAATGTAAAATAATGAAATTAGACCCATACTTATCACCTTGCACAAAACTTAAGTCCAAGTGGATCAAATACCTTAACATGAAGCCCGACACACTAAATCTAGTAGAAGAGAAAGTGGGGAAAAGTCTCGAATTCATCGGCACAGGTGCCAACTTCCTGAACAAAACACCAATAGCTCAGGCTCTATGACCAACAATCAATAAATGGGACCTCATGAAACTGAAAAGCTTCTGTACAGCAAAGGACACTGTCACTAGAACAAAACGGCAGCCTACAGATTGGGAAAAGTTCTTTACCAACCCCACTTCTGACAGAGGGCTAATATCTAAAATTTATAAAAAACTCAAGAAATTGAACACCAAGAAACCAAATCCAATCAAAAAATGGGAAACAGAGCTAAACCTAGAATTCACAAATGAGGAATCTTTAATGGCAGTGGGACATTTGAAGAAATGCTCAGCATCCTTAATCATCAGAGAAGTGTAACTCAAGACGACTCTGAGATTCCATCTCACACCTGTCAGAATGGCTAAGATGAAAATCTCAAATGATAGCACATGCTGGCGAGGTTATGGAGAAAGGGGAGCACTCCTCCATTGATGGTGGGAGAGCAAACTTGTACAACCACTATGGAAATCAGTCTGGAGATATATTCGAAAAGTTGGAATAGCTCTACTTCAAGATCATCTTTTTTAGATTTATGTATATGAGTGTTTTGCTGTATGTGGATCCACCATATGCAAGCCTGATACATATGGAGGTCAGAAGAAGGCATTGGATCCCTGGAACTGGAATTAAGGGTGGTTGTTAGCTACCATGTAGGTATTTTGAACCAAACCTAAGTCCTTGACAAGAACAAGTGTTCTTAACTGCAGAGCTGTGTTTCTAGCCCTCACTCACCCATCACAGCTATGGATTTTGTTTTATTACATCCAGACAGCAGTTTCCCCTCCCTCCTCTTCTCCCAGGCCCTAACTCTCATATCTCCCTTCTCCACCTCCAGCCTCTCCTCTTCTCTTTCTCTTCAGAAAAGGGCAAGCCTCCTATAGATATCAACCAAACATGTCATATCAAGTTGCAGTAAGACTTGTATTAAGGCTGAACAAGGCAACCCAGTAGGAGGAAAATGGCCCCAAAGACATGCAACAGAGTCAGAGACACCCTCTGCTCCAATTGTTAGGAGTCTCACAAGAAGACCAAGCTACACCACTGTAACATATATGAAGAGGGCCTAGGTCAGTCCCATGCAGGTTCCCTGGTTGTCTGTTCAGTCTCTATGAGCCACAATGAGTCCAGGTTAGTTGATTCTGTAGGTTTTCTTGTGTTGTACTTGACTACTCTGACAGCCATGGACTTTTGACCAGGCTTGTAGTACAAGGCATAAATTCCCCTCCAGTGGAGCAGGCCTCAAATCCTAACAGAAATAGATTGGTTACCCTACATCAGTCATGTGACTATTGCACTAGTAGGTACATCTTCCCATTAAGGTTGGCATTTTACAATTCAGGAACAAATGCTAGGTATGACCATTGGTTTCTTTTCTCTCTCAGCAGCCTGTATAGCACCTTCCAGGACTATAGAAGCTAGCCAGTAGGGAGAAAGTTTTCTAGTCAAGTTCAGATTGTTTTCTCTATGTCCTGTAGCCAAAATATGTGTGTCCTCAGCAATAGGGTCTTTGCAATCCTGTTATGGCAAGTAAAATTGTCTTAGTCAGAGTTCTATTGCTGTGAAGAGACATTATGACCATGGCAACTCTTATAAAGGAAAGCATTTTATTGGGACTGGCTTATATAGTTTCCTAGATTTAGTCCATTATAGTCATGGGCGAAGCATGACAGCCTACAGATAGACACGGTGCTGGAGAAGGAGCTGAGAGTTCTACATCTGGATCGGCAGGCAGCAGGAAAAGACAGTGACATTGGGCCTGGCTTGAGCATCTGAGACCTCAAACCCTACCCCCAGTGACATACTTCCTCAAACAAGGCCATACTTACCCCAATAAAGCCACACTTCCTGATGCCATTTCCTAAGCATTCAAATATGGGTCTATGAGGGCCATTTTTATTCAAACCATCACAGTAACCAAGAACAATGATAATAACCTGGGCTATTTGGGAGACCTCTGGTGCCTCCTCCATTACTAATAGGGATGAATCCCATGCCTGGAGCTGTGACTTTTGTTTAACAACCTATGTCTTCTGGGAGCAACATTGTCTACCCATGCAGGTTACCACCATTTAAACCCATTTCAAACGTAAGCTAATTTCAAAATCCGTTTCCTTGATTTGTTATTCTGATTGTCTATTTTTTTAAATTTTTAAACTTTATGTTTATTTTATGTGTGTGTGGGTTTTGCCTGTGTGTATATCTGTCTTTGCACCATGTATGTGCAGTGTCTTCAGAGACCAGAATAGAGGGTGTTAGGGTCCCTGGGGCTGGAGTTAAAGACCATTGTGAATCACCATGTGAATTCTCGAAATTGAATTCAGGTTCTCTGAAAGAGCAACCAGTGTTCTTAACTGCTGAGCCATCTCTCTTGCCCCCTACTGTTTTTAATTCCCCAATGTCTATGTGGTCTCCAGTTGGCAGTCAGTACCCTAGATTAAAATGGAATAAAATTTAGAATTCAGTTCTTTAGTCACAGAAGTCACATCTTAACTGCTCAATTGCTACAAAGGTCAGTGGCAACTATCTTGACTATCACAGAAGCTTAACATTTCCATCACAACAGAAAATTCTATTGGACAAAATTAGTCTAGTTATTTCTCCTGGTTTTAAGAATGGTTCTTCTGATGTATATCTTCCCTTTAATTAGTGTTAGATGTCTGTTTTCATCTTTTCCTCTTTTTATAGGTGGCAGTTTGGAAAGGGCCATAGCTACTAACAGGAAAGTGAAGCTCTGCTTGTAGCCATGTCGATAACAAATATATGTAAGTGGAATTCTCTTCTCCCCATTAATTGGACAAATACATGAGAAAACTCTTTTAGGCATTAAAGCAAAAGGAATGTATTATCCTTGAGATAGGAAACACACATGCTGAGATTTCAGTAACATCACCTTTGTGATTTAGGCCACCTTTTGATTATGGTGCTGGGAAGTGTACATCAAATTGCCCATTCCAATATCATTGAGTTGACGAGATCAGTTTCGGTCATCTGGATGCACATGGAAGCTTGAAGCAGGTTTCAACATGTGTGTCATGATCCCTTGGTGGGCGTCAAACAACCTTTTCATACGGTTTGCATATCAAACATCCTGGATATCAGATATTTATATAACAATTCATAACAGTAGCAAAATTGCAGTTATGAAGTAGAAATGAAAATAATTTTGTGGTTCATGAGGAATTATATTAAAGGGTTGCAGCATTAAGAAGGTTGAGAACCACTGCCCTACAGTAACTGATGTCTTATGACACAGACAACAACAACAAAGTTGGAAGACACACTGTCTGATTTCATGGGTTACTTTAAAGTTATCAATATCAAAACAGAAGATAAGGCACAGTGAAACAGGCAAATAAGTTACTGAAGATAGAAACAAAAATAGATAGAGATGCAGTCAATCAATTTTCAATACAGAGGCCATGATAATGTAATGAGAGAAAGAAAAGTTTCAAAAAGCCTTGCTAGAAAATGTTTTCATTCATACACCAAAAATAAACTTGCCTCACACCATATATAAAAATTTCTTAGCTGGGCGTGGTGACACACACCTTTAATCCCAGCACTCGGGAGGCAGAGGCAGGTGGACCTCTGTCAGTTCAAGGCCAGCCTGGTCTACAAAGCAAGTCCAGGACAGCCAAGGCTCTTATACAGAGAAACCCTGTCTCAAAAAAACAAAAAACAATTTTTTTTGGAGATAAATCATAGGTCTAAGTAAACAAGATAATCTAAATTTTTAAAGACTTGAATGTGGGGAAGGAACCATCATTGTAATTTTAGGGAAGACACCAAAGAAACTAATCAATAAAAAGTCAAAATCGAGCCTGGCATAGTGGCACATGCCTATAGTCCCAAAAACTCTGGAGGCTGAGGTAGAAGGATCAATTGTGTCCAGGAGCTATGTAGATCTATTGTGTGCCCTCACAAAGTTTGGCGTCAATCTGGAGACTTTCCAGGAGTCAGGGACCACTAAGTTTCCTAAGAAAAAGTATATATTGAGCTTTATCAAAATGAAAAGGGCTCATCCAATATCAATTAAGAAAATAAAAAGACGAGCCAGTCTTGGAGAAAAAACTATTCACAGTACATTTGTCTCACAAGGGACTTACACCCAGAATTCATAAGGAATGCTTTCAATAATAAAATGAAAAACAGTCCAATTTAAATCTGCATAAAAAATTGAAAAGAATGGTTGTTAGCTGGGGGTTGGGGACTGGGGAGAAATTAGTCAAAAAGATATAAAATTTTAGTTAGGAGGAATAAGTTCAAGAGATTTATTTTACAACATGATGACAATAGCTAACAATATATTATACCCTTGGAAAATTCTAAAATTACATATAAATTGTTCTCACTACAAAATGATAGCTGTGAGAGGTAATGAATATGTTCATTAGCTACAGCAGCCATTCTACAATGTGTATACACTTCAAAACAGTATGTGTACATAGTAAATACATACAATTTAGTTAAAAATTAAAATGAACATATAATTTAATAAAATATATGAAAAGATCCCCATGAAAGATAATATAAGAAGACCAATAAGCACATGAAAAGGTGCTCAACATCAAATGCTAATCAAAACTCCAATACCATGCCACTCCATAATCAGTAAAATAGGTTAAATTAAATACAGTAATATTTAAATTTTGGTGTAGATGAACTGAAAATCAACTTTGATACCAGAGTGCAGAATTGTACAACTCCTTTGGAAAAAATGCCATTTTCCTATAAAGTGCAACTTAGTAACTGTTGTATAACCATGGGTTCCTCTCCAATTTATTCCAAAAACAGATTTGTCAAGACTGGTTATAGCCACACTATTTATAAAAAAATCTCAAATGAAAGCAACCAAATGTCTATTAACAGAAGATTGGATAGCCCTCACTAAAACTTAGGGAGCATTAATGAAAAGGAGGCAGAAAGAATTTGAGAGTCAGAGGATGGGGTAGGAGCACTGTCTTCTGAACATGACATGGATAGTATTGCACTAATGAACTAACTCCAGCTGTGGTTACCTTCAGAGGCCCTGCACAAGATCAAGCAAGCCAAAGTTCTGACATAGATGGGGTGGATGTTCAAGACCCACCCCTTACTATTGTAAAGCTATTGGCAGTTGATAGCTGATGAGGGAGAGAGAATCGTTCTTTGAGGATGTGACCACTGAAAAACTTCCCGAGTGCCACACCCATGCACAAATGGGCAGCACTTTGCCTGTGAGTCTGAGCATCTGTTTCTATTATCTGCTGGGTGGAGTCTCTCAGAGGGCAGTCATGCTATGCTCCTGTCTGCAAGTATAGAAGAGCATCATTAATAGTGTCAGGAGTTGGCTCTCTCCCATAGGTTGTGTCTCAAATTGGGCCAGTCCTTGGCTAGCCATTCCCTCAATCTCTGCTCCATCCTTATCCCTGCAGGTCTTGTAGGTAGGGTAGATTTTTGGGTCAAGGGTTTTATGGGTAGGTTAGTGGCCCCCTCCCTCCACTGGCACTGGCAGTCTTTCCTGTATTTAAAGGATGGCCACTTCAGCAGTCTCCATATCCCCCGCTGCTAGGATTCTCAGCTAGAGTTACCCATATATACTCACCAGAGCCTACCCCATCACAGCTCTCTTGTTTGTTCCAGAAATCCTGCTCCCATCAGTTTCTCTTCTCTCCCAGGCCTACCACATCCCAGTCCTGCTTCTCCCACCTGATCCCACCCTCATTCCTCTCCCTACCCCCTCTCCCACCAAGTTCCCTCTCTTCATCTATTTCTGATATCTATATTTTTCCCCTTCTGAATGAGATTCAAGCATCCTCCCGTGGGCCCTCCTTACTTAGCTTCTTTGGGTCTGTGGATTATAATATGATTATCCTGTACTGTATGGCTAATATCCACTTATAAGTGAGTACATGCCATCTGTGTCTTTCTGGGTCTGGGTTACCTCACTCAGGATGATCTTTTCTAGTTCCATCCATTTGCCTGCAAAGTTCATGATTTCCTTGTTTTTAATAGCAGAGTAGTATTCCATTGTGTAACTGTATCAAATTTTCTTTATCCATTTTTTTGTTTGAGGGACATCTAGGTTGTTCCCAGGTTCTGGCTATTATGAATAAAGCTGCTATGAGCATAGTTGAGCAAACCATAATGGAAAAAAAGATAGCATCTTCAACAAATTGTGTGAGTCTAATTGGATGAATGCATGTAGAATATTCCAAATAGACCCATATTATCACTCTGCACAAATCTCAAGTCCAAGTGGATCAAAATCTCAACATAAAACCAGTACACTAAATCTAATACAAGAGAAAGTGAAGAATAACCTTGAACGTATAGGTACAGGAGACAACTTCCTGAACCGAATACCAATAGCTCAGGTGCTAAGATTAACAGTTAATGCATGGGGCCTTATGAAACTTAAAGAATTCTGTAAGGCCAAGGACACTATCAATAGAACAAAATGGCAACCCACAGATTGGATAAAGATGTTCACCAACCCTACAACTGACAGGGGCTAATATCCAAAATATATAAAGAACTCAAGAAATTAAACACCAGCAAACCAAATAACCCAATTTAAAAATGGGGTGCAGAGCTAAACCAAGAATTCTCAACAGAGGAATTTCTAATGGCTGAGAAGCACTTAAAGAAATGCTCAATGTTCTTACTCTCAGGGAAATGCAATTCAAAATGACTGTGAGATTCCATCTCACACCTGTGGGAATAGCTAAGATCAAAAAGTCAAGTGCCAACACATGCTGGCAAGGATGTGGAGAAAGGGGAACACTCCTCCATTGTGGTGGGAGTGCAAACTTGTTCAACTACTTTGGAAATCAATCTGGCAGTTTCTCAGAAAATTGGGAATAGTTGTACCTCAAGATCCAGCTATATCATTCCTGGGCATATACCCTAAAGATGTTGACTAGTTTTTATGTCATGTTGACACAAGCTAGAGTCATCTGTGTTGGGTTTAAGACCAGGGGCAAGCTGCTGAGGTGCATATTTAACATATCAAAGCAGAAATGTGTAACCGATCTTTTAAATTATTATTTAACACTTATTTATTTATTACTAAATTCACTTATAACAAACACCAACAATTTCTTAACTATTAATCCTATAAATTCCTACAACCCCTTTAACCTATCCACTAAACCTATTGATAATTATAACAACTACTTTCATAACCTTTTGGAATGATACAGTCTCTGGAGCAGGTCCTCAGTCGTCAGGAACACAGTCTTTGTTGTAGATTCTTTAACACACTTAGCAGTCCTTTTTCTGGATCTCTCAGATGCAGGTTCGTCAGGGTAAGTTGGTTATTGCAGTCTCACCTTAAATAAGGCTTCATGCTTTCTTCTCTGTTGGAGACCCCAGCCGTCTGCAGGCCAACTTACTTCTTTTGAATCAGGAACTCAGCTGCTCTGCCTCAGTCCTTAAAGCCAGGCACAGTTTCCCCTAGGCCACTGATCGGACAGATCAAACCCCTCCAGGTAAAAGCTGAGCCACAGGGTCCAGTCCTTGGCCTTTTGATGTCTTGCTCAGGCTTTCTTTGCTCACCAGCTTCTTTCTGCTTCAGAGAGAGAGCTGGCCATCAATGGCCAGCCCTTTTGTCAGCAGGACTCTTGGAGCTCTCTAGCATCAGGGGCCTCTTTTCCTTCTGGGCTCCATGCACTGTCCTTAAATAGGAGGAACTCTGTTTCAGCTTAATTTGGGCTCCACCCACTTAGCAGCTGAAAACAATGTCAGGCCAGATACTTTGTTTCTTCAAGTCCATTAAGTCTTTCCTGTTTTCCTGACTTCAACCTTGTTTTTCAGTCTATTAAGTCTCTTGTTTGTTTCCTGTTTTTAGTCCATATGCTGATAATGCTCTTCATTCCCCGAATTAAGAGACAGTATCAGAAACCCCTATATATATTCTAAATCTAATTTATCTAACCCCTACAGAACTGAGCTCCAGGTTCTCCCTGCAAACTTCCGTCCCTACCAGTTACAGGGCATAGCTGGCATACCCAGCTCTCCACCCTAATCTTTCAGGCCCAGGGGCTAGGCTTCCCCTTCCCAGAAACTCTTCCCTATATAATCCAGACATTTGGTCTCTCTCTCTCTCTCTCTCTCTCTCTCTCTCTCTCTCTCTCTCTCTCTCTCTCTCTCTCTCCCTCCCTCCCTCCCTCTCTCTCCCTTTCTCTGCATTTTCTCTCTCCCTGCATGTGCATGGTCTTTCTCTCTTTCTCTTCACCCTTCCCTCTTTCTCCTTCCCCATGACGACTTCCCTGGCTTCATTCCTTTCAACTAGTGAACCCGCTCGCTTGAGAGCTGCATCCAATAAACCTGGCTTTAAATCCTTTAATCTGGCATGCTTGAGTCATTTCCTTGGCAGAGAATGATTTATCAATCTGAGCAGAGGGAACCTCGGTTGAGAAAATGGTTTCATAAGTTCTGGTTGTAGGCAAGCCTGTAGGACATTTTCTTATTTACTGATCGATTTGCGAGGGCCCAGCCCATTATGGGTGGTGCCACTTTTGGGCTGATGATTCTGGGTTCTATAAGAAATGACACTGAGTGAACCATGGGGAGCAAGCCAGTAAGCAGCACTCCTCCATGGCCTCTGCATCAGCTCCTGCCTCCAGGTGCTTGAGATTTTGCTTTGACTTACTTCAGTAGACTGTGATTCAGGATATGTAAGCCAAGGAAACCCTTTCCTCTCTAAGTTTCTTTTGGGCATGGTGTTTCTTATATCGTAACAGTAGAAAAGTAACTAAGATAGATAGAAAACAACATATAGAAATAAAGAAAAAGAAATTAAAATAATCTGATAATTTGTTTCCTTGATATTCACTTATGAATTTCTTCTTAAAACTACTTTCTTAATTTTTAAATTATGTGTATGTGGATGTGATTAGGTGCACACAATTGTGAGCATATGCACACCTCAGAAGATGGCATTGAATCCCTTGGATCTGTAGTTACAAACATATGTGATATGTCTGGCATGAGTGCTGGGAATCAAACCCCGGTCCTGTGCAAGAGCACTACACTAGGCCCTCTTAACCACTGAGCAATTTCTCCAGTTCTTGTACACTCATGACCTCTTTCTTATTAGATATGTGATTTGCAAATATTTTCCCCTGCACCATAGGTTATTGTTCTTTCTCTCTTTCAGCTTATTACTTGATGTCTAGCAGACCTTTACTTTGTCAGAGTCACATTTGTTTATTTCTCCCTTTCCTGCTGTGACATGTTTGAGGTCATAGTCAGGAAATCATTGCCCGGCCAATGACAAGGTGTTTATCCTATGTTTGTTTAGGTTTGACACTTTCAGAGCTTATACTAGAATCTGTAACCCATTCCAGGTTAATTTCTGTATCTGGTGTCAGACAAAGGTCAAAGTGTTCTTTTACCTGTGAGCATCCAGTTTCCTCAGCACCACAGAAACACAACTGGTTGTTGCATGCTGATTTTGTGAGTACAAGTACAACTTTGCTTGCTAGTACTAGCAGGATTTGGTTGTGTCTCTAGGATTTTCTTATGTAAGATCATGTCACTACCAAGTAGAATGTTTTACTTCCTGTTTTCTACTTTGTATGTCCTTCACTCAGTGCTGTCACTATAACACTATAACTTCCTGTACTATGAGGAATAGAAGTGGTGAGAGTGAGTGCTTTTGTGTTATTTTTTTATCTAGAAGAAAGGCTTTTAACTTCTCCCCAGTAAGTGTGAAGTTAGCTGTGGATCGGTCATCCATGGCTTTTTATTCTGTTGAAGCTCCTAACTTATATGCTTATATGCTTACTTTTCTGAGAACTTTTAATCATGAAAAGGCAATTCTCTACTAAAAAGGCAAATAATATGATTTTTAAATGTGCATAGGATTTAAACAGACCCCCACACCCAAAAAAAAGACATGCAAATGACTAGCAGGTATATGAAAAAGGAGTTAAAATGACTGGTCATCAAGGATATGCACATCAAAATCATAATGGGATATCTCCTAACTGTTAGGATGGCTGTTATCAAAAGTTAAGAGATGGGCTGGAGAGATGGCTCAGCGGTTAAGAGCACTGGCTGCTCTTCCAGAGGTCATGAGTTCAATTCCCAGCAACCACATGGTGGCTCACAACTATCCATAATGAAATCTGGTGCCCTCTTCTGGCCTGCAGATATACCTGCAGACAGAACACTGTATACATAATAAATAAATCTTAAAAAAAAAAGTTAAGAGATGGTGAGTAGTGTTAAGGATGTGGAGAAAGGATAACTCATACACTGTTCATGGGACTGTAAATAGCTATTTATGAAAATGGTATAGAAATTATTCACAATTTAAATTCAACACATGCTGAAGTCATCTAGGAAGGGCAAACCACAATTGAGGGATTGCTTCCATCAGATTATCTATAAACCACACGTTAAGGGTGAGGGCATTTTCTTGGTTAATGGTTGATGCAGGAGGGCCCAGACCACTGTGGGTGGTGCCATCTGTCTTACTTGTTTTTCTATTGCTGTGAAGAGACATCATGTCCAAAGCAACTTATCAAACAAATGTTTAATTTGGGATTCAAAGTTCCAGAGGGTTAGTGACCATAGCCATTCTGGGTGCAGGGTATGGTACTGAAACTGTATCTTAGAGCTTACATCTTGATCAATAAGCATGAGGCAGAGAGAGCTAGCTGGGAATTACTTGGGCTTTTGGAACCTCAAAGCTTGCCCCTAGTGATCTACTTTCTCCAATAAAGTCACGCCTTCAAACTAGTCATAAATAGTTCCATTAACTGGAGACCAAGCATCCAAACATATGAGCTTGTGGGGTCCATTCTCATTCAAATTACCACACTATCCCGTGGCAAGTGATCCTGGGTGGTGTAAGAAAGTAGGCTGAACAAGCCATGAGGAGTAAGTCAATCAGCAATGATCCTCTATGGTTCCTGCTTCATTCAGTTCCTGCCTTGAGTTCTTGCCTTGATTTCCCTTAGTGATGGACTGTGGCAGGGAAGTGTGTAAGCTAAACAAACCCTTTCCTATCCTAAGTTGGTCGTGGTCAGTGTATTATTGCAACAAGAGAAAACTCAACCAGGACACATGCAATCCAGCAGTTCTAGCTCTGTTATATATTCAAAAGAAATAAAATCGGTATCTCCAAGAGAGAGCTCCATTCACATGGTCTTTGCATGATTATTCACTGTTGCCAACACTTGGAAAACAGCCTAAGTGTCTTCTGATAGATACTTCACAGTAGGTAAAGAAATTGTGTTATATGCGATTGAATATTATTTAATGATTAAAAAGAAAGAAATCCTGGCATTGCTGAAATGGAATAAACAGGAAGACATTATGCAAAGTGTCTTAATTAGAAAATTAGAATTAGAAAAGAAATATTACATGACTTTATTTTTATATGTAATCTAAACACTGTCAGAGTCTTAGAAATAAAGGATAGAACAGTAGTTCTAGTATCAGGAAGTTGCAGAAAATGGGGAAATGTCGGGCAAAGTGTATGATTTTGAAATTTATGCCATGACCAAGTCCAGGGGAGCTAACATACAGCATGGTTGTAGGTAGCCATGTTCATTTGAAGTAGTAAGCACAATACATTGCATATGCTTATCAAAGTGTGCATATTGTCTCATGCTATTTCCCTCATCTTATTTTGTTATAAACATTAACAAGCACTTACTATAAACCCAATAATATTGAGGTAGGCATTCTGTATGAATTTCTCTCATTCAATCTTTACAGCCACCCATCAAGTGAACATTTCAATGCTTTCATCTCAAAAATAAGGAAGTTTAGGCTGGAGAGATGGTTCGGCAGTTAAGAGCACTGACTTCTCTTCCAGAGGAGCCAGGTTCAATCCCCAGCACCCATATGGCAACTCACAATTGTCTGTAGCTCCAGTTCCAGGGGATCCAATACCCTCCCCTTACACAGACATACATGCAAATATGTCAGACAAAACACAAATGCACATAGATAAGAAATCTATATTTTTTAAAAGTAAGGAAGTAAAGGAAAAGAAAGCTTAAATAACTTACTCTGGACCTGGGACCTGAATTCAGCTCATTCTCATGTCACTAGAGTGTTTTTTTAAATATTTATTTATTTATGTAATTTATGTATATGAGTACACCATTTGCATATGTGCCTGCATGCCAGAAGAGCACATCAGATGTCATTATAGATGCTTGTGAGCCATCAATGAATGCTGGGAATTGGACTCAGAACCGCTGGTAGAGCAGCTAATGTTCTTAACTGCCGAGCCATCACTCTAGCCTCCATTACAATATTTTTAAGCATTTATCAGTGAATAGATATAAAAGTTTACCATTTACTTAAGATGAAAAAAATCATGATGCAGTAAATGAAAATATTACTCAGCATATGCTTTAAACACACACACACACACACACACACACACACACGTCTGTGGCAGATCCTCAACATGGATCCTGTAGACATAACCTTAGGCTTATAATTAGCCACTCAATATAAAGACAGTAAAGACTTTTCTAAAATGCAGGGCAGCAGACTTTGACCTCCAGAGAGTTTCTATCAGTTGTGAGCTGAGAGCATAGTCTCTCTCTCTCTCTCTCTCTCTCTCTCTCTCTCTCTCTCTCTCTCTCTCTCTCTCTCTGTGTGTGTGTGTGTGTGTGTGTGTGTGTGTGTGTGTGTGTAGGGAGTACCTCCCAGGTGAGCCCCTCCTCATCGTCAGGACAGTTCAGCATTGAAAAGAGTCTGTAGAAATCACTTTAATGAAGGGGCCCACGCAAACTTGGGAGCAGTGTCATCACAATGGATAGTGACAAAGGAGAAACAGGGATAGGGTCTTGCTGCCACCCCCACTCATGCGAAGTTCTGTACATGAACACAGCAAAGACCATGGCACAATTTATGACAGTACTTGTGGTGGCAGTAGGAAGGTGCAGAGATAATTGGAACTGATCAGCTTTGAGTCATTTTGGGGGAAATGAAGGGACCTGAAGGCTTCAGGAATCCTGTGAAGTTTAGAAGGCTAAGCATCAAAGGCACCTGTGTTACCACAGTGATATTTAGGCATACTGTTCATTGTCCATGCTCCTGACTAGTGAGGGCTACCAAGTAAGGAATAATCAATAATGAATGAAATGCGAGATTCACATCCCAGACTAACTAACGTCATTGTGGAGATTCAACTAACAATAAGGTATTTTTTAAAAAGATTTATTTATATTATGTACATGAGTGTTTTGCCCACATGTATGCATGTGCCCAAGATAGTCAGAAGAGGGTGTCACATTCTCTGGAACTGGAGTAATAGATTGTTGTGAGCCACCATGTGGGTGCTGGGAATTGAACCTAGGTCTTCTGCAAGAGCTACAAATTCTATTAACCACTAAGCCATCCCTCCAGCCCATGAACTATACTTTTGATTATCCCCAAGAATGAACTCATGAGCTGTCCTTAGCCAGGCAGGCACTTGCAAATAGATACAGAGAAGCATTTCAAGACCCCTAATTCATAACAGACCCCATGGGCATCTCGCTTCCAGTCTTTCTGCTATATTTGTAGCCAATTTTTTTCTTTTTAAATTTGTTTTTAATTAAAATACTTATATTATTTATAATACTTATATAGCCTTATATATAATACTTATATTAACTTAAAATATTTATATTATTTCCAAAGTTAAAATAATAAAATGAGTTATGTTCAGACAAGTTTCACTTCAATTCCTGTTCCCTTCACCCACCTTTATTTCTCTTCTGTATAGGTAGATTTTGGTTTTTTAATTTTTATTTTATGTGCATTCCTGTTTTGCCTGCATGTGTGGTGTGTCTGTGTGAGGGTATCAGATTCTCTGGAGCTGGAGTTACAGACAGTTGTGAGCTGCCATGTGGTTGCTGGAAATTGAACCCAGGTCCCCTGGAATATCAGGCAATGCTCTTAGCCACTGAGCCATCTCTCTAGCTCCAGTAGATTTTGTTTTAAATCAGGTTTTCATTTGTTCTTCAATTTAATTTTAATGACTACAAAGATATATGTGTGTCTACATGTGTTTATTAGTACTCCATTTATTTAAAAATGTTATTTGTTTTATTAATTCACAATTTCATACATATACACAAACAAATAATGTATTTTGACCATATCCTCCTTTCATTATCCTCTCTTGTCCCTTTTCCGTTCTAGTCAAACCTCTTCTTCCCAGCAAGTCTCCCTCCTACTTTTATGCGTCTTTGGCAGGAACAAGCTGCCCTTAATTAGTTGCATGCATAAGAATGGTGGGGGCAGTCTACAGTTTGGAACTCCCTGTGCCTTCCTGAGCCAGTAACCATTTCTTATTACTCCTTAGAGAGGAGTGGGCTACTCTCAGCCTTGGTCAGAGAAACTTTTTTTTTTTTTTTTTTTTTTTTTGCAGTAGGTGGCAGTGAGTGCAGACACTCGAAACTGATCAAAGTGCAGAGAACATGTGACAGTTGCATGTTCAGACCCACGTGACACATCTGGATATCTCCTGTAAGGCTCGGGTTGGAGAGAATGGAAGAGGCAGAAGATGGGGAGGAACGCTGTGAAATGTTTTCTGGACATGACATGGTTGCTGCACCCACGAACTCATAGCAGCAGTGGTTATTTGCACAGGATCTGCACAAAGCATTCCATCATAGTTAGGGGAAGAGCTCATGAATTCCTTTTAAATGTGTGAGGTACCCTGCTAAATTCACAGCTTTGTATTTTTGGTTCTCAGTGACATATCCTCAAAATGTGTTTATAATTAGAAATTATCCTTGTTCCTTTTCATGATGGCATAATGTATCATTATGGTAATATATTTATTGTTCAAACAATACTCTGTATTGGATATATGGGTTATTTAAACTGTTTTTATTGAGTCCTAATGTTATTTTCAAACATAAGCTTTATAGTCATGTTACTCGCCTATCCCAAAAATCTCTATGCTTTTTCATAGCTTGGAAAAACACAACTGTCTCAGTAAGTCTTTTAAAGCCCATCGAATATACCTTCTTTCACTTTTTCCCTGCTCCCACCACTTGATACTCTGTGTGGGAATCACAAAGAATCTGCCTTTTAAAAGAATTAAATACATTTATTACTTGTGTGGAGGCTGTTAGTATGTATGTGTTTGGGCACCCTTGTGGCATACCATGTGTGTGGAGGCCAAAGGGCAAGTTTTCAGAGTTGATAGGTTCTCTTTTTCCATTTCGTGGGTCCCAGGGATTGAACTCAGGTCCACATGTTTAGTGGCAGATGCTGTGACTTACTGAGCCATCTCGCTGGTCCCACCTTTTCCTTCACCCAAATTTGATGTGCACATTCTTTATGCAATTACTCCAACAATATTCTTCCTACCTATTCTTGCTATTCCGCCTCTGACCTCTATGTTGGTTAAAACTGTTCCTCAATTACTAGGGGGAAACAAAAGCAATCTCTTCCCTTCCAGGACTTCTTTCTGATTACCATCTCTACCCACACTTTCCTTTAACTCAAACTAATCATTTTCACTCCAGTACTCCTAAAGCACACTAGTATTTTCAGAGTTAATTTTTCCAGTTTACAGCATGCAGTATTTTTTTTTTTTTTAGTTATTTGTGTATACCCCCCCTCCCCTGCAGTAGATTATGGAGAAGTATCCTGTTCGGGGTTTTTAAGAAACTAAACAACCAATGCATACTCCTTCAATTGTTTGTTTATATTAAGTGTCTGTAAAAATGGAACACACACAATAATCAGGGCCAACATGCCTTATGACTTTGGAAAAACAAATGCATGTCATTCATCCTTTCCTTCCTTTGTTTTGCTTTACTCGATGGGAAAGCGCCCAAAGCAATTCCTGAAGAATAAGAATTCTCTGAACAATTGAAAGTTGTTATTTTTGTTTCTAACAGCATATTTATGTAGTTTTTAAATTACCATGCTTTGACACATCAGCCTTCCTCTTAAGGGCTTCCTGCCAACTGAACTAAATTTCAAATTAAGTTAGTTAAGGTTTATCCTGAACCATTGCCAAATACTTGCAGAGTTCAAATGGTTTCTCGATAACACCAAACCAATTTTAAATCAACATTTTATTTTGTTTTATTAATTTACTATTAATATTAATTAATGTTAAAAATAGATATTAATATCAATATTACATTTAATAAATAAATGAATTGTGTGTGTGTGCGCGCGCATGCACGCACACGGGCACACATGCCATAGCACACATGTGTAGGTCAAAGGGCAATTTGCAGGAGTCAGTTCTGGACTTGGGTTCTGGGGAATCAATGTTAAATAAGGAGTCCTGGGAACAAGCACCTTCACCTGCTGAGTCATCTTGCTGGCCCAAGACCATTTCAACTCCAGTATATAAACCAATTGGCCAAGATGTATATATTAAATAGACAAGTATTTTGCGTAATACTCGTTAAAAAATTAATTTAAGGGCATAAATTATCATTGCTCCATGAAAGTGATCTGGAAGATTCAAGCCATTTGGGGCTCTCTTCAACAGATAGACAAATATAGTCTATTAAAAATAAGGCTAGTTGGGGCTGGAGAGATGGCTCAGTGGTTAAGAGCACTGGCTGCTCTTCCAAAGGATCTGGGTTCAAATCCCAGCATCCACATGGCAGCTCACAGCTGTCTATAATGGCTGGGCATGGTGACACACAGCTTTAATCCCAGCACTCGATGTGGTCTACAGAGTCCAGGACAGCCAAGAATGCATAGCAAAACCCTGTCTCGAAAAACAAAAACAAACAAACAAACAAAAAATAAAGCTAGTTGTGGTGGCACACACCTTTAAACAAACACTTAGGAGGCAGAGGCAGATGAAGGCATACTTTTAAACTATTTTAATATCTCTATATACCTTCCAACCCACCAACCCAAGGTATGGGAGAAAGGATATTATTACAGACAGAGTGTAGACCTCTTTAGTTGTAGGTCCTTGGGTTGATTTATCCGCATACAAGCAGCAACAGCAGCATAGCAATCAGCAGCAACAGGAATACAGCTAACCATGAAGTATAGTCTTTCAAATTAAATAAAAAAATTAAAAACATAAAACTTCTCATTGGAAGAACTGTCCTAGAATTTGTGGCCATTTCAAACTTGATTTAAGATGAGGAGTACAAATAATCAGAGAGCAGGCTACCCCAGACACAGAACTCCCATTTATAGCATCATTCCTACCACTTGACAAATATTTGTTGAATTCACAAGTAGGTACTAGGGATGTTATAAAGGAACAAAGACTGCTGGATTTTGTGCCAACTCATCAGTCCTGAAGTAAAGGAGAGGAGAGAAAACAGCATGATGGGATTGTGAACCCAAGCAATTGATAGCCCTTCTACCAATACTACTGATAGCAACTTTAAGAAAGGAATATTCTTTCCTTTTCAAAACCACCAAGCTATCCTCCAGAAACTGTATATTAAAGTTGTTAATGTATTAAGAGTGAGGAACATAGGTGATGATTTGGAGATCAGAATTCCAGGCAATAGTTAAAAAAATGGAGCAAACGGTTCCACCCATGGAAGATACTATACCATGGACAATTTTCAACAGTCTCCCGAGCAGTACTGTTAATGAAAAGTATTACAGGAACATTTTTGTTGACCTTATTAGAATTGTTCTCCCATTAGTGGTAGAAGATGCTCTATAGAGATCAATTGTAAAGATACCTCAATTCTGAGAACTATTTTAGCACCAGAATCGCAGAGGCTTCCAGGTCATCTGCTACATTTGTGATCAGATGAAATATAATCAATGCATAATCCATTCCACGTTTAACGTTTACATTTTCTGGAAACATTGATCTGGCTGTCTCTAAGGCAGTCGGAGCAGACACTTCTTGTGAATCAGAGCTGCCACGGCTGAGTTTTATGGAGAGTCTCTTCCAGTGTTGCATTTAAATCCCTCTCTGCCACCCTGAAGCACACATAACCCTGTGACCAGGAGAAATGAGAGGCTCCACTGAGACTAGAGTCTCACTCTAAACAGGTCTCCAGTGAGGGCTTCTGGGTGGTGATACACCACGCAGCTCTGTCTTCTCTCAGGCACCCAATGTCACCTCCGTGGTGCTCCTTGCTGCAGCTGCAAGATAGGGGAGCTTCCAGCAAGCATCAGACTGAGCTCTCCCATGTGGTAGCGCACGCAAATGAATTAGCTGCTGAGCAATAGGCTTGGCCTGCAGCCTAATTATTAGCATCGGAGAATTGGCTGCTAGGCAAATTCAGGCATAGCTTCTATGACATTTAAAAATATAGATTTTTTTCTCCTGCTACTTACTGGACAGATATATTGCATATTCTGCTCTAAGTATACATAGGAGCAGTGTGACTGGAGAAGCCATCTCCACTGTGACTATAGTGACTATTGATCACATCAAGGATGAGCATATTTTGCTGAGGATTGTCTGTGAAATACATCTTAGAGGGTAAATAAAGGAAATATATTAATATTATACAGTACTAATACTGTTAGAAGTTAAATTTACTGAAGCACTTAGAGTCTGCGAAAAGCCAAGTATCACAACAATCTCGTCACTATGGATAGTAGCCACCAGACATTTCGCATTCCGTTTAGATAAGGCAGACTGACGTATTAGAACTACCTCTCTCACACATGCAATCAATAGAACATAATGTTTATTAAATATAGAGAGTTCACTTAAAACCCTGACCTTCTAGTTCCTGAAAACTATTTTCACAGTTCCACAGATGTGCTAATGTTCATTGGAGAGAATACTTTAGGATAGACCTCTCACTGAATGCTGAAGAGTGTGGGTTACCTTTCCAAACAAAGATTTATTCCACTCCCTGCCAGATAGATGAATCTCATCTGAACATGGCTCTGGGGAGTGACTTAATAGATTCACCATTTTCCTGCAGTCACCGACAGATTCTAAGATAAACCCAGTCCTGCATGTGCTTAGTACTGTCGTATTGCTCCTTTCTCAAGGGAAGCCAAGGACCAATGGCTCTACTGAGCTTTCAGCAGATTACAAAGGGAAGGGATCTGCTCCAGATGTGCGGTGCTGGGGAAACAGTTTGGAGTCTCTCTTCTCAGCCCAAGATAGCCCTCTCATCAAGCATGGAGTCTTCCTTGCCTGATCTCTCGCTGATTTGAGAGTCATTTTGTACTGGGCTACAAGGGGAAAGCAAACATGTTCAAAAGTATTCACCTCATTATCGTATATATAATCTTAGCTATTTGCCTTAAAAAAAGAATAATTAAGAATACCTGGGACAAAGTAAATGGAAAAAACAATGAGCAAAAAATTTTAGAAGGGATGTTTTAATAATAACAACAATAATACTTTATACATATAGAACATTTTAATCTAGGAAATGCTTCTTAAGTGACTTTTCATAACTGCATAGGATTCTTAAATCTCACCACCAACTGACAGAGTGTACTAACACTTTAGAAATAATGAATAACTAATACTGGGAACAAATTAGTTTAAAAATCAACTTTGCAGATGACATTATTTTAAATGAATGGAAATCATTCTTTTAGTAATTTAATGTCGTCCCCAATATGCCAGAAAGATAGACAGTTTGACCCTAGCTTTAAAGCTGTCTTCATTGTTAATTTCCATAAAAAACCTTAACATTGTCTAATTATAGGGTTCTGCATTCATTGATCTCAGTAATTCAACTGTTTCATCGGAGGGCCTCTCCTGAATTGATAAATCTAAACTGCACATTTCTCCAAACTGATGCCCAGGAGAAATCTTGAAAGTGGCCCAGGTGGTGGTTGAGTCTTTTGTACCCATATAGCACCATCTACTGTAACTTTGCATTATTGAAATTATTGTCTATTCCTCTAAACCACGATATGATGTTTTAACTCCTTTGGTCTGTGTCCTGGCCTGATCCAATCCACCAAAGAGGTATATTGTATTTCTGGTTAAACTGAGAAAATCAAGCTATTTTGGTGGTAGAATATAAGGAGAGTTCAAACTTCACAGCAGTGATCAATTTTGTGGTCAGGAAATTCCTCAGATCACTGGGCTTATCTTGAAGTGTACTGTTGCATAAGCTGTACTCTTTCCAGAAACCTTTCTAAAAGGAATGGGAAATCACATATGGAAAATATGTGACACCTTCACGCGAGGCTCACAACTGAACATTTTACCATGTATCTGCCACCGGGAAATAATAGGGCATAAAGGGAATAAAAATCATTTTTTTCTACTTGCCCAGCACAGATAGAATACTTACCTGGGCTCAGTAGACCATTTTGAGAGTTTTGTGTAATGTTCAAATATACCTTTCCTAGAAGTAGGGAGAGGTCAAAAGATGGAATGGAATGATAGGAGAAATGTGTAATCATTGTAGCCATTATTAAGGTCCTCACTTTTGTTTGTGGCCATGGCTTCTTTGCAAGTATTTATTATGTTAGTCCACCTAACCAAATAAATAGAATGAGAATTTAAAGTAAGTCATCAATGCATCCTTGGTAGAATGCATCATGGATCAGTTCCTTGCTCCTGTAATCTAACACTGAAAGCCAAAGAAGAAAAGAAAAATGCTATGTTGATTTGAATATTGTAAATGAAAAGATTTCCATCTAGGGAGCTTTTACCAAATGAGGCAACAAAAAAAAGATACCCTCAAGACTAGTTAGAGATCACTTATCTAGTTTTCTGTCTAGTTTTTTCTCTTATGGTTGTGGTAAAATATCTAATAAGAAGCAACTCAAATGAGGAAGATGGACTCTGAGTCTCAGTTTGAAGGCACAGCCCACCATGGTATGTTGGGAGGAATATGAGGCAGCTAATCATCCAGTTGACAGCCAGGAAGCAGAGAGAAATGCATGCTGCTGTTCAGTTCAGTTCACCTTTTCCTTTCTTCTTCTTTCTTTATTTAGCTAGGCACCTCAGCCCATGGGATTCTACTGCCAGGTACAACTTCTCTTTCTGGAAATCTAACTCTAAGTGATTCCTTTCTTTCTTAGATTTGTGTGTGTGTGTGTGTGTGTGTGTGTGTGTGTGTGTGTGTGT
>CAJQZJ010000248.1:2164105-2180311 GCA_907164525.1 Lophiomys imhausi | reverse complement strand
AGAGAGAGAGAGAGAGAGAGAGAGAGAGAGAGAGAGAGAGAGAGAGACTGTGTGTAGCATAAGAAGGATAACAGTGTCAAGGTGCCTTCCCACCTCACTCACTTTGGGGACCAGAAAAGATTTGGTAAATACTTCAAAGTTAGAAGATGAAAAAGCTGATAGCTTCATGGTGGTTCAGGGCATTCGGGTTATCTGGCATTTTTAATATCCTTTGGTTAATGTAAGAAATGTTATTGTGTCACATCAGTGGCCCATCAAGTTTCTGCCATCTTCAAAGGTAATGCCAATGTTTTCTAAGAATGAGGCATTCACATCCATGAAATACTCCTCCCTTAGTTAAGGAATGGAACTTGAACCTGCCTAATTTCTCCTCCATGAACCGTTATGGTTCTATTATCCATTAATTGATCCAAATTTGCCTTGACTACATTCACCTCTCATCCTTCTCAGCTACTTAAGTATAATAAGTTTAATATGTTTACTAGTTACTAGATAAACAGGTTCTTCATTTCCTCCCTTCCTTCCTTTCTTCCTTCCTTCCTTTCTTTCTTTTTTGTTTTGTTTTGTTTTGTTTTTTTTCAAGACAGTCTCACTATGTAGCCCTGGCTGTCCTGGAGCTTGCTATATAGACCAGGCTGGCCTTAAATTTACAGAGATCCACCTCCTGAGTGCTGGGATTAAAGGCATGCATTTACGCCCAGCTCATTGTGGGGTTTTTTGTTTGTTTGTTTTTTAAAACCATGGCTCATATGTTTTAGGATGCACCTTACCATTTAACTCACAGTCATGCTGCTCATAACTTTTCAGTGTCTCAGAAATGTGTCAGTTACATATTCTCCATTTTAGGAGAGAATTGTTGTACAGATGAAGTAAGGTTGTCCTAATAACGTCCTTCACATTTATATCCAAATAAAATATAATGTGTTTTTAAAGTACAAAATGTTACATTTTGGAATCTCCCAATTCTCTCACTATAGACTAGTTTTGTGACAAAGACAAACATTTGGTATGCAACCACTCCCAGCCAGAGCACATACAGACTTTCATAATTCACTCAGATATACCAGTCTAACCCTCAATATATGCTAAAAACTGATTATCCATTTAAAGTTGTCTCATGGCCCATGCATGTGTTTCCACTGGTGTTTTAAGTGGCTTTACACAGTGAAATAGTATTACTTAAAGAGTAAAGTATAAACATAATACGACTCGTTTATGAAGGTCCCAATGCTGCAGCTGGAAGGCATTCCAAGCACCCTGGATACATAGACAATGGCAATGGTCTTTATTTCATTTCATAGCAGCTGAGACAATGGAATACTTTCATGTAGTTGATGACTCTTTTCTCCTTCCTCTCTAGCAGTAGGGGTGAGTCTGTGCTTTTCTCCATCCTCATCTAGTCCAACATACTTTGAGCCACTTACATATTGTTCTCAGGAATCATTTGACAATACATTTTGCTGCTAAAATTGAGTAACGCATAATTGAATAAGCCCATTTCAGCATAAAAGATTGGAGTTGTCACCCTCATTGATGGTTGTTGTCAAAAGAAGTAGTATGATGACTATGTCTTAGTCTTACAAAGAAAAGAGTAAGTAAAACTATTGGGAGTTTTACACAAAATCCCTGTTAGAATAGCCAATCTAGGGCTGGAGATATGGCTCAGTGGTTAAAGCACAGGCTGCTCCTGCTCTTTCAGAGGTCCTGAGTTCAATTCCCAGCAACCACATGGTGGCTCACAACCATCTATAATGAGATCTGATGCCTTCTTCTGGAATGCAGGTGTATATGCCGATAGAGCACTCATAAACATAAAAATAGATAAACAAATCTGAAAAAAAAGAACAGTCAATCTGATGTACTTTGAGCCTTGGCTGTATCCAAAGCAATAGGGATATTGTTTTAGCAGATGCTGTTTTGCCCCATGTTAATCAACCGCCAGCTAGCCAGTTAACCTCCAATTAAGCACACCTGCAGTATCTGTGAAAGCCTTTGGATTTTCTCTGGATCAGCTGTACACCACTCTGTCAATAATGCCTAAGACTCAGTGATGGAAGTTGTCAAATATCTTAATATACTTGTGAGATGTACAATATGTCTAAGATATATTCTTTCCTGTTTCCAATAGTCCCCAATGAGATTGATCGTGTTTCCTATAGTGCCATCTTGTTTCATGCCACACACCATAGTGGCTTTCCTTTTTTTCTTATCAGTCTTCTTGCCATTACCTCCCTAGTACCCCTTGCCCTTGCATTCTTGTCTCCCAGACTGATTCTGAGAGAAACCAACTTGATGTGTTTTTTTTTTAAACATGCTCTTTCATCTAACCTCAGGCTAATTAAATCAGTATCTGAAGGGAGTAAGACCCAGAAAATGAATACCTTTAATGCATTCAGTTGTGTGCATGCACAGTGCAGTTAGGGACAAACCACCTTTTCATCACATTTCCTACTTTTCAGAAGATCTCAGGACTGAGAAAGGGTCCATGGATGGCTTTCAGAACAAGCCGCCATCAGTGAAGCAGTACCTACAGGTGACTTCCAGCACATACTTCTTGCTGAGACTCCCACAGTCTCTAATAAATTGTAAAGCTTGGATGAGAAAAACTTGTCCTTATGTTTTTAGACTTTCATGAAGCCCTTGTGTTTGTTAATTTCCCATTCATATACCATGAGGTAAGCCAGTAGTTCTCAACCTTCTTAATACTGTGACCCTTTAATACAGTTCCTCATGTTGTGGTAACCTCCAACCATAAAATTATTTCATTACTACCTCATAACTGCAATTTTGCTATGGTTATGAATTGTAATGTAAATGCCTGATATGTAGGATATCTGATATGTGACCCCTAAAAGGGTCAACATCCACAGGTTGAGAACCACTCTGCTAAGCAGAGGATCCTGAGTTGGCTACAGACCTAAATCATTGGAATGGTCTTAGAAACTGAACTGTATATTTAGAATATGTTCTGGCTGGTCCTAAAGAGGAGAAGTCAGCCTTCCATTGTGCTTTTCAAGACAGAATATCTCATAGCATAAAAATCAAGAGGAGGAGGAGAAGGAGTAATTAAGAGATAAGAACTTTGTCATGAAATGAGTGGGCTATACAGAGATTATATCTCAAAAGGAAAACCTCACTATACCTATTAAAATCTCAGTATGTTAGGAAAGTAAATCCAAAGCAAACATCAAACCTGTGACAAACCAATAATAATAAAGCATTGATGGCTTAGAACTCATGCTGGTCATAGTTGAATCCATATCTGATTTGTAAGAGTAATTTGGAGACATCAGAAGAAAATCACCTTGAAGCCTAAATAGTGAAAATACATTTTCTGAGAAAAAAAACAAACATAAAGAACTTCTTTTATGTAATTAAGAAGATACTATTGATGGAGGACCAGGACATTGTCATAGAACCAGGTCGTAAAGAACAGAGTTTGTTGTAAGTATATATTTTAATCATTCATTCATCTGATTCAACTCTTGTCTTTGAATTTCCAGTATGGGGAAAGTGCTGTGCTGGGCACTGAGGTTACAAAGGTGAATACAATGCCATATTGGCTTTTAATAAACTTTCTGATACACAAAATGAACATCTAGTCATATCTGGAATATGAAGCATTAAATTCCTGTAATGAACAAGGAGTGATGATTAACATAATATGGGCAAGGAAACGTTTCCATTGCTTTGAAGCTTAAAAGCACTATATACATGTCATTTTCTAAAAGAACATATTGTCAATGGGTAAGATGAGGTGAGGGATGTGGTCAAAGAAGATTATGGAGAAAGAGTGACGTTTAATATGAGTCTTGAAATCTACTAGAAGGCTGCACTCCAGCCAGGGAAGCAGATAGGTAAAATAGGAAAGCAGGTAGGAAGTAGACAGATCTTCACCTCTCCCTAACATTCCTCCAAATCCAGTCTCATTGCCAGCTCTGTAGCAGACTTCGTGCTGTGAAATTTCCAACCTTCTCCCCAAACCTTCCTCCAGCAGACTCTCTCAGAGATCCCACTGGCCAAGCCTGATAGAGATGCAAGCAGGCCAGCAGAGCAAGCAAGAAAGCTTCAGATCTTTACTCTCCTTACTTACCTTCATAACCAATCCCCAAGTCCATCCTCAGCTCAATAGCAGACTATCTGTTTGGGCCTCTCCTCACTCTCTTAGCTTATTTACAGAGGATTAAGCAGATTCTGGTGGAACAACCTGCTTTTCTCCCTCCTGTGCAACCCCTTAGCCCCCTTTCCTAAGCTCTAATAACTAAAAGCACATTTTCCTCAGAAACCTCAGTGGACACACCTATCCCAGGATCCCAGAAGAATTCCCTACCAGACAACACACACTCCCCACTCTATCCTAAGAACCAGAGGACAAGAAACCCACCTTGTGAGAAGTAAAGAGAGGAACCAGAAACCAAGGAACAAAACATCCACCCAACTAAAACAGGAGCAGATATCAGCACCAAGAATTATAATCAACCTAGATACCTAGAAGCCAGTGTAAAACAAACAAACACAATCAATAACAGCCAGGACAAAATGTCTCCACCAAAGTCCAGCAACCCTTCCAAAACAGGTCCTCAGTATTTCAATATAGCTGAAGCACAAGAAAAAGACCTTAAAATGGCCTTTATAAATATGATAAAGGTTCTTAAAGAGGAAATGAATAAATCCATTAAAGAAATATATGAAGACACAAACAGCGGAAGGAAATGAATAAAACAGTTTAAGACATGAAAATGGAAATAGAATCAATAAAGAAAACCCAAACTGAAGGAAATTTGGAAATGAAAAACTTAGGAACTTGAACAGAAACCTCAGAGTCAAGCCTCACCAACAGAATACAAGAGATGGAAGGGAGAATCTCAGACACTGAAGAAATGAATATCTCAGTAGAAGAATGGGTAAATCTTTAAAAAAAAAATCCTGGCATAAAACATTGAGGAAATCTGGAACACTTAAAAGATCAAATCTTATATTTTTGGTTGTGAGCCTAGCCTTTAACGGTTGAATCATCTCTCAATATTGATGTTTGTATATTGATACAAAATTAAGGTTAACTCTTTTCAAGGTATTGTACCTATGTAACACTTAAAAAATGCAATGTGAAGTTTTGGCTTTTTGATAGTAACTGACACAAACTGTTTAGGATAATTAAGAAATGCAAACTAATAGTCATTCAAACATGTTAGGTACTAACATAGTTTATCACAGATATTTTCTAAGTTAATCAGAAATCAAGTTGCTAAGAGACAAGCAACATTTGCTTATCCAAATATATAGAGATAGATAGATAGGTGGTCTTCAAAAACCTCAAGAGATCTGTAGCATATGATGTTCGAAGATGTTCTCTTAACTTAAGATTTTTTGATAATGAGACATGTCAGCTCCTGACAGCACCCCTATTCTACTCCAAGTAGATGATTAGCATCGAAGAATCTGCCACTGGTCAAGAAAAAGCCCTTGTCTCAATTGTAGACAGAATGCTGTCTGAAAAGGACAAAACTTGGAAGCAGATAAGGTAACAGTCTAGCTCTGCCAAGACAGGGTAGCCAAGTCTTTCATAATTCCTGCTTTACAATTAATGTCTGTCAGAGATACTGGGCCAAAAGACCCAAGATAGATGCTCCAAAATTGTAAAGAGAAATTGGGGACTGTCCAGGCAGCTAGTTGTCTGTCATTTCTTAGTTTTGGAAGCTGTTGGCTCTGCACTTCCTGTGTATTCAGATATATTTATCTTTCTCAGGTCTCTGATGTGGTTGAAGACTAGATATAGTCTTACAGTAAAATTTTAAGTTGTTGAGGAATTAGAAGGATGTTCTAGGTCTAAGAAGATGTTTTTAAGTATATAATGCAAGTTAGGATGGAAACTGAGTTAGGTATAGAACTTTAAACTCATTGATGTAGATATTTAATAGAATATTAATATCAGTTGTCAAATATGTATGGAGTGGACATTGGGAATGTATTTTATACCCTACAGTTTTCATAATTGTAGCCTAATTATTTTTATTGTTTTGTATTGTATTTATTGTTAAAGGAAAAAGTGCAACTGGGGGAAAAGACACACTTCAAATAAAAAAAAAATTGTGATGCAAGTTAGCATGAAAGCTGGGTTAGATATAGAACTTTAAACTCATGGAGATAGTTAGATAGTTGAATGTTAAAGTCAGGTGCCAAATACATATGGACTGGACATTGGGAATGTATGCTAAGCTAATAATTGTGGCCTATTTATTTCTGTTGTTTTGCATTGTATTTATTGTTATAAGAGAAAGAACCATTTGTTGGACTGAAAGAGGGAGCTGTTGGGGGGAAAGATATACCTTAAACTTAAAAAACAAAAGGGAAGAGGATGGGGAGTTGAGAGGGAAGAGGGTGGGAGCATGTGACTGGAGGGGGGAGTAGGGGGGATTGTGATTGAGATGTAACTTGAAGAAATAGAAAATAAATTTTAAAAAAAGCAGATAGGAGGGTGAGGGGGAAGAGGGTAGGAGGGTGGTACCAGGAGGGGGAGGAAGGAGGGGACTATGATTGAGATGTAACTTGAAGAAATAAATAAACGTTAAAAAAACAATAAAAATTTTACAAAAATGGAAAAAAAAGACCAAATCTAACAATAATAGGAATGAAGGAAGGAGAAAAAACTCAGGTCAAAGGCACAGCATATATTTTCAACAAAATCATAGAAGAAAATTTTCCTAACCTGAAAAAAGAGATATCTCTGTAAAGGAGCCAGAATCATACAGAGCATCAAATAGATTGGACCAGAAATGAAAGGCCCTGTAGCACATAATAATCAAAACACTAAATATACAGGTCAAAGAAAGAACATTAAAAGCTTCAAGGAGAAAAGATCAAGTAACATATAAAAGCAGACTTATTATAATTACTCTGGATTTAACAGAGACTCTAAAAGCCAGAAGGGCCTGGGCATATGTTCTACACACTCTAAGAGCCCTCAGAAGCCAGTCTAGACTACCATACCAAGTAAATTTTTCAATAATTACAGATGGAAAAAATGTCATTCCATGAAAAAGCCAAATTGAAGTGATGTCTATCTACAACTCTAGCCCTACAGAAGACACTAGAAAGAAAACTCCAACCTAACAATGTAAACCATACCCAAGAAAACAAAAGGAATAAATAATCCCAGACCAGCAAATCACAAGAGGGGAAACACACACACACACACACACACACACACACACACACACACACACACACTCCACCGCCGCTGACTCCGCCATCGCCGTCGCTGCTACCACCACCACCACCACCATCACCAACAATAACAAAATAAAAGGAATCAACAATGGCTGTTCATTGATATCTCTCCACATAAATGGTCACAATTCCCCAACAAAAAGACACAGACTAACAGAATGGATGCTAACACTGGATCTATCCTCCTTCAGTATCCAAGAAATATACCTTAACATCAAGGATAAACATCACCTCCAGGAAAAAGGATGGTAAAAGACATTCCAAGCAAATGGATCTAAGAAGCAAGCTGGTATATCCATTTTACTATCTGACAAAATAGACTTCAAACAAAAACTAATCAGAAGAGATATGGAAGTACACTACAAACCCAAAAAAGAAAAATCTACCAAGAGGACATTGCCTTCTTAACATCTATGCCCAAACACAAGGGTACCCAAGTTCATAAAAGAAACACTACTACAGCTTAAATCATATATTGACTCTCACACACTGATAGTGGGAGACTTCAATATCCTACTCTCACCAATGGACAGGTCATCCAGACAAAAACTAAACAGAGAAATGCTGGACCTAATAAATATTATAAACCAAATGGAACTAACAGCTATTTACAGAACATTTCACCCAAAGAAGACAATATACCTACTTCTCAGCACCTCATGGAACTTTCTCAAAAAATGACTAAACACTCAGACACAATGCAAGTCTCAACACATAAAAGAAAATTGAAATAACACCATGGACCCTATATGACAATCACAAATTAAAGCTGAATATGAACAACAGAAACAACAACAACAAAAAAAAAACAAAAACAAAAAGCCTACTGACCCATGGAAACTGAACAAATCACTACTGAATGAGAAAAGTCAGGATTAAGAAAGAAATTAAAGACTTTCTAGAACTGAGTGAAAATGAATACACAACATACGCGAACTTATGGGACACAATGAAGGCTGTTCTAAGAAGCAAGTTCATAGTTCTAAGTGTCTATATTTTTTTTAAAAAGGAGGGATTTTATACTGATAACAGCACACCTGAAAACTCTAGAACAAAATGAAGAAATCACACCCAAAATGAATAGATGACAAGAAAAAAATCAAACTCAGGTCTGAAATCAATAAAATAGAAACAACAATAAAAACATACAAAGAATCAATGAAACAAAGAGTTTATTCTTTGAGAAGATCAAAGAGATTGACAATCCCTTAGCAAATTAGCTAAAAGACACAGAGAAAAGACCAAAATTAACAAGATTAGAAATGAAAAGGGTAGGATAGCAACAGACACCAATGTAATCCGGAGAATCATAAGGACATTGTTTAAAAACATTTTGTATGCTGTCTGTTAACTTTGTTGATTGTTTCCTTTACTATAAAGAAAATTTTTATTTTCATGTAGTCACATCTGTTAATACTTGAAGTTAGTTCTTGTGTTTTTTATGTTCTATATAAAAACCTCTTGCCTACCTATGGATCTTGAAAGGTATCCGTTGTGTTTTCTTCTCAAAATTTCATTGTTTTGGGTTTAAAGTCTTTAATCCATTTTGATGCGATTATGTTCAAGGTGAAAGATATAAATCTAATTTTATTTCCTGCAAATAAAAGTCAAGTTTTGTCAGCATTAAAAAAAAAAATCTATATTACACCAAATTGGAAAATCTAAAAAAAATGGATAATTTTCTCAATATATACCACTTTACCAAAGTAAAATAAAGACCACATAATTTAAGCTAATTGAAATAGACCTATGACCCCTAGTGAAATAGAAATAGTCATTAAAAGTCTCCCAACCAAGAAAAGCTCATAACCAGATGGTTTTATTGCAAAATTCTACTAGACTTTCAAAGAAGAGTTATACTCCTCAAGTTATTCCACAAAATAGAAACAGAAGGAATATTGCTGGATCATTTTATGAGGCTACAGTTACCCTTACACCCAAATCCCATAAAGATTCAACAAAGAAAGAGAATTACAGACCAATTTCCCTTATAAATATAGATGTGAAAAATTCTCAATAAAATACTTGCAAATCGAATCCAAAAACATATCAAAAAGATCATCCACCATGATCAAGCAGGCTTCAAACCAGAGATACAGGGATAATTCAACATGCAAAAATCCATCACTGTAATCCACCATATAAAAAAGTACTAAAAGACAAAATTCACATAGACATCTCACTAGGTGCAGAAAAGGCCTTTGAGAAAATCCAACAGTGCTTCATGAAAAGTCACGGAAAGATCAGGGATACAAGGAAAATATCTCAACATAATAAAGAAAGTTTATAGCAACCTGATAGCCAAACATCGTCTAAAATGGAGAGAAACTCAATTCAATTCCACTAAAATCAGGAACAAATCAGGTTTGTCTACTTCCTCCACACCTATTCAATATAGTTCTTAAATTCTTAACTAGAACAATAAAACAACTGAAGGAGATCAAGTGGATAAAAACTGGAAAGTAAGAAGTCAAAGTATCTGCATTTGCAGATGATATGGTAGTATTCACAAGTGGCCCTAAAAATTCCACCAGAGAAACTCCTACAGCTTATAAAATACTTTCAGCAAGTAGCTGTACACACAATTAACTCACAAAAATCAGTAGCCCTTCTATATGCAAATGATAAACAGACTGAGAAATAAATCAAGGAAACAACACCTTTTACAATAACCTCACATATTTAAACTATATTGGGGTAAGTCTAATCAAGCAAGTGATTTGTATGATAAAAACTTTCAGACATTGAAGAAAGATATAGGAAGATGGAAAGATCTCCTAAGCCCATGGATCTGTATGATTAATATAGTAAAAATGGCCATCCTACCAACAGCAATCTATAGATTCAGTGTAATCTCCATCAAAATTCCAACAGATTTTTTTACAAGTCTTGAACAGACAATTTTCCATTTCATATGGAAACAAACAAAGAAAAGTTCCAGCTAAAACAGTCCTGAGTAAACCAAAAACAAACAGACAAAAACCTGCTGGAGATATCACCATCCCCAATAGAGGAGCAATTGAGGAATTGCCTGGAACTCATTGGCACTGGAAAAGATTTTCTGAACAGAATACTGTTAGCACAGGCACTGAGATCAACAGTTAGTAAGTGGGATCTTATGAAATTGAAAAGCTTCTGAAAGGCAAAGGACACCATCATTCAGACAAAGCTGCAACCTAAAGAATGAGAAAAGATTTTTTACCAACTTCACATTGGATACAGGACAAGTATCCGAAATAAATAAAGAACTCAAAAAACTAGATATCAAGAAAACAGTAACCCAGTTTAAAAAATGGGTTGCAGATCTAAACAGAGAATTCTAAGGAGGGGAAACTCATATGGCTGAGAAACATTTAAAGAAATGTTCAACATCTTTATTCATCAGGGAAATGCAAATCAAACTACTTTGAGATTTCATCTTAATCCTATCAGAATGGCTAAGATCAAAAACACAAATGACAGCTCATCCTGGGGAGGATTTGGTGTTAGGGGAACACTCCTCCATTGCTGGTGCAAGTGCAAACTTGTACAGCCATTATGGAAATCAATGTGGCATTTCCTCAGGATGATAGGAATTGAGCTACATCAAGATCCACCTATACCACTCTCCCACATATACCCATAGATCACTTCATCATACCACCAAGACACTTAGTCATGCTTACTGCTGCCTATTCATAATAGCTGAAATTGGAAACAACCTAGATGTCCCTCAAGAGATGAACTGATAAAGAAAATGTGATAAATTGATAAGTGGGAATATTGCCCAGCTGTTAAGTAAAATCATGAAATTTACATGTGAAAGGTTGGAAGTAGGAAAAAATCATCCCAAGTGAGGTAACTGAGACTCAGAAAGACAATTATGGCATGTATACACTTATATGTGGATATATAATATATGTTATTATGTTAAGCCAATAATAACCAAACCACAATCTGTAGAACCACAGAGGTTAGGTATAGAGCAAGGGACTGGAGCATGGGGGTGGGAATCAGTAATATCTCACTAGGAAAAGGAAATAAAATAGTTATGAATTGCTGTGTATTGGGGCAAACTGCGATGGGAGGGTCAAGTGGAAAGGCAGAGGGAAGAGGGGTTGAGGAAAGAATACAGGGAATGACAGTTAAAATATAGGGCCATTCGATGGGGAGTATGAAAACCTAACACAGTAGAAGAAGCTTCCTAAAATATATACATATCAGAGGGTGATCTCAATGAAATTGACAAATAATCAGGGGACAGATCCCCAGCTAACCATCTTTTGTCACTAAATAAAGCTTCCAGTACTGGACTTGTGTCACATCTAATTGGTTTGTTGGGCAAACGGGAATCCTTAAACAACCCAGGCTGTTGCCAAGACAATAGGGTTCTCTCCATATACTGATGGCAAGGCCCCAATGCTAAAGAGAACACCTACACAACTCAGATGAACGTAGAGAAGTCAAATTGATGCCTATATAGACCCTTCAGTCCTAGGTGCTAGCGTCTTTGGCTCAGGGCACCAAAAGATACAGGTAGGTATTCTGCACACTATCGAAAGAAAAATGTAAACACCAAGTTAACCACAAACCCATTATCTAAAATGGTGTTCTTTCTTCAAGATATGCTAGGGCAATAATGGCACAAAGTTTATGGGAGTAACCAACCAATAACTGATCTGATCTAAGGCCCACTGCATGAGATGTAAGCCATACCTGACACTGCATGAATGACCAAGAACCAGAGACTAGATGACCCAGGTACCCAGGGTAAAACCAAATACTACTGATCTTAAAAAAAAGAAGTAGTGATAAAATTCTCCTGGGCTCTTTTCTTTCTGTTTGTTTTGTCCAATCCCTATGTGTTAGTTTATGCTTTAATTTATTTTATCACATAGAAGCCTGTTTTTTTTTTCCTTTTTTTCTAATGAAAGACAGAAAGGGATTAGATCCAGATGGGAGGGGAGGTATGGAGGACCCAGGAGAAGTAGAGAGGGAGGGGGGAACCCTAATCAGGATATAATACTTTTTTATTTTCAATAAAAAGAAAAGAAAATTAGAAGGCTTTCAACGGGTGAGGAAGGAGTCAAAACAATCCAGACAATGGACCTGCAATGCAGAGCATGGGAGATTGTGCTAGGGACTCTTGCTACTCTCTACCCATCCATGTATTGTCGTCAAAGCCACCAAATCCTTCCTGCCTCCATTTGTCTTTATTTTATTTTATTTTGCATACCAATGTTTTGCCTGCATATATGTTTATGTGCCACATACATGCCTGGTGCCTATGGAAGTCAGAAGAGAGCTTTGGATTCCCTGGAATTGGAGTCACCAATGGGTCCTCAGAATTGAATCCTGGTCTTCTGCAACAGCCACACTTGCTCTTTACCCATGAACCATCTATCTAGTCCATTTGCCTTTGTTACCACTTATATCCATGTGTAGTTAGTTGCTGACTTTTCCTTACCTCAGCTTCGACTGTTTTGGTGTTGGCATATGAACACAGCACACCCACTGACACCTTTGTGCCAAACCTTCTTCTACTCCTTGCCTAGCCCTTTCTTCTGCATCCATGACCTCTCTTTGTGACTCTTGTGCATTTCCTGGACTCTTCCTTATTATCTTAGGTTTTCTTACACTGTTACCATTTCCTCCTATTTCTTCAATTGCATATTCATATTTCCACTACCTCTAAAGACATTGAATAAGGTGTCTTCTTTACCATGTTTCTCTGAAATGCTCTTTTTCCATTTTCCCCAGGTTTTCAGAAAGCTAAATATATACTTGCTCCTACCCCATTCCAACACCCATTCTATCTGCTAATTTCTTAATCTAAGTCTAAGTCCTCATAACCGGCCTTTTCTTCATACTGCCTGGCTGGCTGCGCATGCTTCAATGGCTTACCAAGGACCATCTATGGGTTTTTGATTCCTATACTCATTGGCTGTATAAATCCTTCTACTCATCTCTGATATGTTTTTCTCCCACAGTAGTAAGCAGCTGAATTCACTCCATCCACTACACATCTGTTGCTACCCTCCCTTTGCTGGGTGTCTGTGCTATCAAAATACAAATAATGTCCATTTCTCTTTAACACATTTATGCATACGCACCAGTGTATATGATAATGTGTTAGTGTCAGAATGAAACATGTGCCGAGGATTCCTGGGAAGATGAACATGAGGTGAGTAATTGAATGTGGGGGTTGGTGGGTCCTCAACGATGACCCTGTTTGTATTTGTGTGAAATGGTTGCCAGACATTCAGTGAGTTGAATCAGCAAGCCTGGTAAAGTAGGAAGGTGAGTGAGATGACCGGCCCAAGAGGCCATAGGGGGAAAAAAAAACCTAGAACTAGTGGGAAGAAAGTAGACATGAAGGTAGAAGAGAAGCTAGCTCCAAAGGATGACACTTGCTTCCTTCCACTTCCTGCTTCGCACCATCACAAGAAGGATGACTTTGAAATAAAAGTCTGTTCTAGTCACTTTGCTGTTTAGAAACTGTCTGTTGTTCTAAGATTGCCTTCAAGGTAAATGAGAGAAAGCAATCTCCGGAGTGTGAGGAATTTCCAGGCCTAATCCTTCATACCGCCTTGTTTATCAACCCTTCCAGGCAGGCAGCATACTCTAAGCCAGTCGTCCTTGAACTTGAGCTTGGGAAATGCATGGGGGCCTTGCTAGCACACAGATGCCAGGGCAGTCTAGAAGTTTCTCATTTCCTAGGTTTGTGGTAGAGCCAGAATATTTCTAATTCCTAACAAATTTCTGGGGCACTGATGATAGATACAGGGCCTACCATCAATGAAAGTATAGTAGCTTCTTAAACTGGGGGCCATGACCCTACACAGGAGTATGCAACTGAGTGTGAAAATTATGAAAAAAAAGCAACATTAAAAGGCTTTTGAGCATATAATCACCGAAAATTTATTCAAAGTCAAATGTGTAATAACTGTGGGGTATGTCTGGCAGTGCTGCCCTTGTTGGATCCTATACCTTTACTTCAGCCTTGGTTTTAAACACACCACAAGTGCACTTTGTATAGCGCATGCCTGCATGTCAGGCAATGCCAATGAAAGCTGTCAGAAACACCTCGGCTCTGATTCAAGACTATTATGTTATGAATTGCAGTGTTTGTGCTGTATATACGAAAATTTCTTCTATTATGGAAACATAATGGTTTAATTATGGAAAACAGATTTCTAATATTTTCCTACTGTCATTCCTCTACACATAAGTAGCAAATGAGTATATCTTTAAATTGCATTGTGTTAGACTATTTGAAGTTTAAAATTACTATTTGAGTTGATGATGTAAGTTTCATAAAAGATTGTTTGATGAAATTTGGCATGTGATTAGGACAGAATTTCCAACAATTTCTGAAATGGCCTCAAATAAAGTTGTGCCAGTTTGTTCTGTGTACTTATATGAAGTGCAATCCTTAGCGCTGATGATTACAAAATCAAAATATTGGTGGACTCTGAAAGATCTATGTCTTGTGGAATCAAATATTCAAAGATTTATTTCTTTTTGTAAAAACAAACATATTTATCTCTATAATACAAAACTCTGCTTTCATTTTTAACAAATGATTAAACTATGTATATCCTAAAGAATTATTTTTAAAACAAAAATTTTTATGATTTGTTAGTAGTAAATGTTTGATTGGTGTGCTTATATTAAGGACCCTGCCTTCAATATCAGGTCCCCCGACTCTACCTCTGCTAGTAATATTTCATTTTGTCATTATTGTCTGGGGAGAGTTCTAGAAAACTTCTACACCAATTTTCCTCAGTGGCTACACACCCTAATTCCAGTCTGTTTCCATGCAGTACTGGGCACTTCTGATAAAGCAAGCACTAGACTAAATTTGGTTTGACAAGACAATCTAGAAAACAGTAAAAAAAAAAAAAAAAAAAAAAAAAAAACGTCAGTGCTGAGATCCCTGACACGGGGGTTCCTATATTATTACGCTGATGTGCTGCCTGCTCTGGTGAGGACCCTGGGTGGTCTGAAGGCTTGCAGGGGAGGAGAATCCAAGGAGGTGAGAGCCTGCAGTTCTAATCACAAGTCTGAAGAGGAAGAACGTTTCAGGGAATGATGATCGACAGTATTGATGCATTGATCTTCCCTCTACCTCTACCACAGATTTCATAAATGCCACAGTAGAGCTCCTGTTTGCTTGTTTTGTTTTGTTTTTGTTTTTGTCTTTAATTCTGGGCTGCCTCCAGCAAATAAGAGACTCTTGTTTCTGAATGAATGAATGAAGTGAGTGCCAGTGCCAGTGTGTCCAATTTGTTTTTTGCTTCCCAGTTTATTTAAACAGAAAAGGCCGTGACAGATAACATCTGTGCCCTATACATTTGTCACATTTATGTCACATTTCTGTTAACATGCAGCTTTTGGAAGTACATTTTATAGTTCTCCATTATCTCCTGTTGTCCCTCCATTTTTATCTGATCAATTAGGAGGTAGCTTTTGCCCAGCCAGCCATTAGACAGGGAGTCCTATATTTACCTACTTGACAGAGCCTGAACCTGAGCACTTCTAAACAATGATCTTAAAAACTAAAATAATAACTTTACACGGACATCAATTTTCCTAAAATAAACTTTAAAATTAAAAAGGAAAAAAAAAAACAACCCATAAAACCAGAATTGTAGATAATTTTTTTTAAACTTATGCTTGGCTTTTTTTCAGCTTGTATCACAGTAGCATAGCGCCACTTTGCCATCTAGTGTTGTGGGTCGGTATTACATGTGGCAGAAGCAATGAGCACTTTCCTTGTCTGGCTCCTCTGAGCTTATTGGAGCTCACAAAGTGCGGTATTTAACTGTACTCCAAATACTATCTATAGATGCTATTTGAAAAAAAAAAAAGTCTTCCTTCCCATCCTTCTCTTCTCAATGTCTAATAAACAGCCAAGTCCTCCTGTACAAGGACTTGGTGGGTTTCACAACGAACACACACATACACACACACACACACACACACACACACACACAC
>CAJQZJ010000248.1:2150301-2164095 GCA_907164525.1 Lophiomys imhausi | reverse complement strand
GGTTGATTTGCACGTAGAATGACAGATCTAAGAATCTAAGTTCTGTTTCTTCCTTCTACAGTCATTGCATTCTTGTGCCTTCAGATATACTATAGAAATGCAGCAGCATGTAGAACCACAGATATCAGAGAGGCAAACTGCAGAAGAAGTGAGCTGATACTACTCTAAACCAGCTCAAACTTATCGGAGAATTGAATGTTTGTGGCAGGGTCCACACGGGTCAGTGGACTCACCGGAGTCCTTTGCATTGTTTTCTACATAGAAAACACTTGTTATTAGAGGGGAAATGAGGAAAATGTACCACTATGAGATATATGTAAAATATGTTTATATATATATGTGTGTATGCATGTGTGTGCGTGTGTGTGTGTGATGTACAAGTCATCAGGAACTTCTATAACTGTAGAACTTAATCAAGGTAACTGAGGGGTAAAAGGAAGAGTATTGTGTTGCAGACATTGTCTGAAATAGTGAGGGCATGTGGAAGAGCAAAACACAAAAGATGAATTTGTAGTTGGTTTATCATTCTTTTTAATGTCACCACAAGTAATAGATTTTCTCATTACATGTACCTGGGGCAGAATGACTACTCTCACTGTCCTGTCCTTGGTGCTCATTGTTTTCTGAGAGTTTTATGAGAAAAGCTGCCTGGATAATACCTATTCAATAATATTCCATGAGTTATCTCCTTCTCTGCCGCTGTTCTGCCCACTCTGAGCCTGTTCCCCATCCTCTAATAAGTATGTATTTGTGAATACATGATTTTGAACTTTCAGGGAATCAATGCATGAATGGCAGCTAACTGACAATGTCAACGTGTTACATTATTTTAAGACAAATAACCAGCAACTTGGGCTTCATTCCAAAAAATGGCCACTCTCTAGAATTCCTCTCAAAATGTCTTTCAGTATCAAAAGAGAGGGTGAGTTGTGTCCGCACATGGCCGTGGGGGTGCCACCCTGGTTGTTGTTTGGCAAAACTGACACTTGCTTCTTGGTTCTTAGATCTGCTCCTTGTCCTCAGTATTCCCCACTGTGTGTCAGAAAATACTGCATTTATCAGACTTTCTGGCAGGTTAGGTGTGGGGAGCGCGGTTTGGTCATCCAAATCCCGACACCTCCTTCTCTATGGAAGGGAGTCGTGTGACCAGGTGACGGCACTCGCCACCCAATAAGGTCAAATGGAATACAATTAGGCAGGCTGGTCTCTATGATATTTATTATACTAAATAATAATTACACTAAATAAGATATCTCTACTTCTACAGGATCAGGATAAGCTGCATCAATCAAACAGAAACACTTAATGGTCATTAAAGCTAGAACAACATATAACCACCACATCCTATAATTATATTAATATTCCCACATCACACATCATACGACCTGTCCGAAGACCTTGGCTCTCCTGCTTCCCTGCGTCGATGTTCGGAGCAAAGCCCCATTTCTAGTCTCAGTTCAAGGCCTGAGTGAATGGGCAAGGGATAGAGAGAGAGGTCTCAGCACAAGGTCTGAGGAAGGGGCATAGACCTAAGATAGAGACAGAGGCAGGACGTCAGTGACAAGACTGATCGCCGCTTACTGCTTGTCTCCTTTGGTTTCTTATACTTTCATTTTAGCTTCATTATAATATCCGCATAAGGCGGGATAATTATTCTAATTACTACGTCATCCACATATGGTGGCACTCCTTATCTACTTATCTGGCTCCTACAGCTGGGCCTCAGCTGGGCTGTGGCTGAGCTGCTTACAGGCTCCTTACAGTAGGCAAACCAAAAGAGTGGAGGGGAAGTGGAGGGAAGAGGCCTGGCTATCTCTCTACCCTGTTACTGCCTCAGGCAGCTACTCCACAGAGACACATTTCCTGAAAAGTTAATGAAGCTGAGGCCCCAGGGTCTCTCACTTGCGCAGACCTCTTCCAATGCCCTGTGTGCATACTTTTGAACAGCTTTATTGAAATATAATTTACGTGCCATAAAATTCACCCATTGTGAGTATATGGTTCAATGGTTTTTACTAAATTTATTGAGTTGTACAACCATCACCACAATCCAGTTTTAGAATACTTCCATCATCCCCTCGCCCAAATTCCCCCGTGTCTGTTTTCAGTCAATCCTGGCTCCCAAACCCAGGCTCTAGTAACCACTAATTTGCTTTCTGTCTCTGGATTTGCTTATCCCAAACATTTCACATCAATGACATCGTACTATGTGGTCTTTTGTAACTGGTTTCCTTCACTGTGCCAAGTATTTTTGAGGTTCATCCGTGTAGGGGCAGACATCAGTACTTTATTACTTTACTGCCAAATACTGTTTCATGGGCTGGATAGTTCTTATTTTATTAACATATTTACCAGTTGAAAGACATATGTCTGGCTTTGCATTTGTAAGTTTGTGTCGTTTCTAAAGAGCATTCCCCAGGCTCTGTAAGCTTCAGGTTTCTAAATCCTGGAGCTTCCCCCACCTTTGTCTCTAGCCCTGTGGCAGGTAGCCTCAAAGAGAGGCTCTGGTGATCCCTGCTCCTAGATCTTAGTTTATGTCCCTGCTTTTAGGTCTCAGTCCACTGTCCTTGAACATGGGGTAGACTTACGGTCTTCATTCTACCAAAGAGAATGTGGCTCAAAATTTGGGATGTTATTTCCAAGATTGTTAGAAAAAAATATCATGTTTTCTATTTTGAACTCTATTTTTTGGTCACATGTCTTTTTTCTTATAGCAAAGCACGGATGCTTTCTCCTGCAGCCAGAAAAGGGAGACCTGCTCTGTTTGTGTGAGTGAGCTTGAAAGCCTGCTGTCTCCTAGTTGAATGTAAAGATAACTTACCGCCCTAAGAGATACTGTCACATGAATTCTTGAGCCAGAACAACTAGGTAAATAAACTACTCAGATTCCTGATCTGCAGGCACTTTAAGGTGCTAAGTCCCGTGTTTTTAGCAACTAGGGTTTAATCATTTGTTAAGAATGGTAGGCAAATACAGTCTTGTCCTAAGGGTGGTAAAACTTGCCACTGTGGTCAATCTCTGTGATACCCTACAGGTTTTCTTGTTGATCTCTCCCCTAAGGGCCTGGATAAACCTCTTTTGTTATCAGTGTCCTCTGTTTGATAGAATTAGAGTGGTTTCTGCTTCTGACATTGTGGGTGTGTATGGGGAGGGGATTTCATCTTTTGTGACCCACAGACTTCTTGGAGCCTTCACAAGTCTGTTTAGAGAAAGAAACAAAAATCAGTGTGGAAATGAGAGTCCTGGAGGCCCTCAGATCAGTATTTACAAGTAAAATAGGCCCAGACAGGAAGCCACCCACCTAGCTTGCAGACAGCACAGCCACAGTTATGAGAGGCAATGACAGAATGACCGAGCAGCCTTCTTTCTATCCTTCTCCTCCATGAGCATTATGGTGCAGGGATAGATATGTGAGCAACAGTGTGTACTCTCCAATGGCATCAGCGATCCCTGGGCTTCCCCTTTGGTGCAGCCAGAAGAGGCAATGTTGGAGTTCTGCAAGGGGCAAGACAGGATCATGATCACATGAGACCAAACCTCACTCCTGTGGGGGCTCAAGTAGCCTTGTTCTCACTGAGGGATCCATGTTATTGATAGTCTCATTGCCTGCTGTGGGAATGGATTGAAGCCCCCATCAGGATGCATCAGTAATTTGCACAGACTGCTATAAGGAAGTAGAGCTAAACTGGTGCACTAGAAACTCCAGTGCATCCTTGTGCCTCTGGTGGATAAAGAACTTGCTCTTATCTAGACCAGTCTATGAAAGCAGAAAAGAAGCCCTTGGCATTGGCTGCTCATCCTTCAGTCCCCATCTCAGTGGGGAGGAGGGGCCATTGCCTAGGGGAATTCTTTGCATTGGAAACTGTTTTGCTTACAGCCCTCAGCACTATTATTGTTTGTGCTAGGTGGAGGCCCAAGAGTAAACAGACCATAGAGAAAGCCCCATGGCATCACTTGGTTCCTTTGGGGTTCAGTGGTTCATGCCAGCAACAATCATTCTTTGCTTACACCCTGTGGTCCATTGCTTCTGGTGGCTTCTCCCTTTCTCCTGTGTGATTTCATGGACCAGCACCTTCAGTCCCGTGCCCCAGCTCTGACAGAGGTATTGACAGCTTCCTCTGACACAACTGGGCTCAGAAGCCCTCCCGGAGTTGCAGAAGTGATGAATTGCCTTGGAGTTATCGTGCCTTTCTCATCACTGCAAACACCCAACTGACAGAGGGACAGACAGAATGTTGACAATAGGTGAGTCTGATGTCAGAAAGCCTGTATGCAGTTTGTTTCTGAGAGCATAGTCTGAACCGTGAAGAAGGGCATACAAAGAAGGAAATTAGGAGTCAAATGGCTAGGAGGATTTACAAGATTGATTTCACTCTTGCTGCAACTGGCAGCTGCTTGGGGAATCTGAGCCCAGGCCTCAGCTAGAGCTGGTGAGAAGTTAAAGACAATGGCTAATAAGAAAAATGCTTCCCCTGGCCTTCTAAGGACTGCTGCAGTTTTCTCTTGCTGGAATAGGTTTCACTAAACAACTCAGTATTGAGTCTCATCATTTACATGTTCATTAAATATTAACTGGCTCTCCAGTAATTGTTCATTGCTTTTAAACCTGCACAGGGTTGTATGGAACTGTGCTTCATGTCTCCCTCTGCTTTGGGCCCCCTGATCTCATTGAGATGTAACCATCAAACTCAGTCCAATGCAGGGGACAAGAGCAAAAGCACAGGAATCACTCAATACCCACCAGTGTGTCTAATGGTTATTACTGGTGTGATGACAGGACATTATGCAGTCTTTTAAGGGCACTGCCAGCAAATTACTTATCATTTAGTCCTTTACTCTGTTAGCATGCCCATAAATTACAGTATAGCAAAGCTCATATAGAAAAGATTCATTTAAGAAATCTTTTTCTAGGGCTGGAGAGAACGCTCAGCAGTTAAGAGCACCTTTTCTTGCAGAAAACCCAAGTTCAGTTCCCAGCACCCATGCCGTGACTTACAACAGTCTGTAACTCCAGTTAAAAGAGAACCCAATGGCTTCTTCTAGTGTCATTGGGGATTCTGTATGTACATAGTGCACATACCCGGGCACACACAAAACAAATAAATAAGCAAATGTGGACATTATTCTCTAGTGTCTTTAATCTGGGAACCACAGATTAATTAGGTTTCCAGTTAACGTAAACATTTAATGAGTTGGAAAGCAGAAACTACCTCCCACTTTATGGATATGGAAGAAGATTTGAGGACCAGCAGTGGTTAATGTGGAGATAGACTTGGAATTTGGCAAAGAACCTCTTTCCCAAGTGACAGCTCATTATCACACATTTTGTGGGATACAATAAGAGTAAATTGAGCTTTTGTTCTAGTGAAATATTTGGAAATGAGAGCACTCACTTGCCGCACTAATTTGAGTGCTATGTATATGCATTTAGCTAAGCGCCTAACTACAATAGCTCCATCATTAAGGAGACTTCTGATTTACACAGCAAAGAATCGTGAGATCAGTGGTTTCAGGGTTGGTTCCCTAGCTCCACACTAGCATGAGGGAATTAAGCTCTCCCCATCCTCTTTCACTGCCCTCTTTAGAGTACTCACTAGGTAACCAAGCTTGTCCCACCATGGTTACGAATTGACTCCCAGAGGTCCAGGCATTAAATGTAAATACAACAAATGGCCGTCTGAAGAAGGGGACACACTCTCTCTTACCCTCCTCCCCCGAAAGCATTTCTTTTTACAGAAGAAACTTTCTGAAAATCCTTATTCCTCAGATCACATTGTCCAAGATTGAGTCAAATGGCCATGCTTTGAGGGTAGGAGGGGTTGGAAGCTGATATTTCAGTTGTCTAGGATGGTTCTTTCCCATCCATAATGGAGAAGGAAATAGTCTGTCCGTCTAACAGTAGCTACCACACTTAGATTTATCTTTTATAAGGAAGGTCTAATCCTCTGTCGGGAACCTTTATTTGAAATTACTTGAATTAAGCAGTAATAGAGTTTGAAGGACCAACAAGTTCATAGAAGCTACTTGTTCATCCACATATCTTCTTAGTGCCAGAAATGTTTATTTTGGAAAATAAGAATACTGCCTAATAACATCTCCCCTATCCATGAGAGTTTTATTTTCAATTCCAATGGATGCCTAAAACTGTAAATTGTATCAAACCTTACACATATTATGATTTTTTTCTATTTTTATGTAGACCTATGGTAAAAATTTATTTTAAAAATTGGCACAGTGAAAGATTAACAATAATAAATTAGTAATAAAATAAGATTACAATGTACCGTATTAAAAGAATGTTACAATAGAGTATTAATACATGGTAATAAAATCAGCATCTAGTTTCTCTCTCAACATGTAATTTTCTACTTCATGTTTTTTGGATCATGGTGATCAAAACTTCAGAAACCAAAAATGGTGAGTACAGGGAGTCACTGTAACACTAATAATCAAGAGAACTGGATCTCAACATCTCAAGAAAAAAATGCAAACTGCTATTAACACAGGCTCAAGTAATTCATTTTGTTGTTATTTGTGGTTGGTCTTGTTGCTAAGCACAAGGCTGAATGGATTCCACTTAATATACAGAAGAAAACCCACAAACTAGAAGATCTTTCTTCTTGTGCTTGAAAGTTGGGTGAGACAAAAAATTGTGATGACAGAATAATCACAAGAAATGAAGACCCAATCCTGTGGTGTACCCACATATTAGCTTAGGTTGACCCCATTGGCTACGTTTATTCATTTGAGCCCAGTGAGAATAAATTATCATTCACCTATGTTTTGCATTGGAGTTTCTGTCAACAAGTAATCAAGTCTCTCCAGATGTTTCATTTACTATAACAAAGCCACTGTCATGAACAATAACGCACAGATGTTCCCTTTGAAAAACAAATTAAAAACGTTTTTGTTAATGTTTTCAAATTATCAAATGAATTGAGAAGAATATGGGTACAAAATTGGTTTTAGGATTATCTATTTGAAACTCGATTTAAAAAAATTAATTAACTGTAACCTCTTTGGATAAGATTAATCAAACTTCAACAAATAAAGCAGAGAAATAAACAGCGTGGGTTTTGTTGTCAAGTGAGATTCTGAAATTTGCTTTTTTACAGAAGTATTTTCTGTCTATTGGCTTCATTTTGTTCCCATACCCTTTATTTTCCTCATCATGCTTTCACGCCAGGTCTGTTTGCTATTGTGTTTGAGTCTTTGTTTCTGGAACTTTTTTCTCTTTACTTTCTAATTCTTTTCTTAGATCTGAAAGCTCCATTCATATTCTCTTATTAGCCATAGCATTCAGAACTCTGCCGTTACTGGTTTAAGGTACTTTTTATAACTGCATGGTTTTCTTATTTTCTTTTTAACCTCATTTTGGGTTGTTACATAATAGATTACATTTATCTTATTTTTTTATGGTGCCTTTGTTATCTGGATATGATGATATTTGATTCATTTCCTCCTTTCACAGATGTTGCTGTAAAGGCTTGGATCATGAACATTTTATTGTTCACATTTAAAAGAAATATATCTTCTTATACTTTTAGGATATGGATTTTTGAAAAACGAGCAGGCGAGAGATGCTGTTCTGGGCAGAAGGTTTGTGACCTGTCCTCCCCAAACTTATATCTTGAAATTTTCAATCAAGTGTTATGGTATTAGAAGGCGAGGCCTTTGGGAGGTGGTTAACTCGTGAACTTGAATCCACCATGAATGGGATTAGTGTCCTCATACCGGACCCACGAATGCAACCCTTTCCACCATGTAAAAATAGGATAGAAGGAGTTGGCAGTCTGTGACCTAGAAGGGGCTTTTCCTTAGAACCCAATTGTGACAGCATCTTGATGGCAGACTTCCTGGCCTTTAGAATTTTGAGTTATAAGTGCTTCTGGTTTATAGGCTTCCTAGACTACAGTGTATAGCACATAATACGTAGCACATAGCTCTCAGTACCTAGTACCTAGTACTTAGTACATAGTAGAGAGTATATAGTTCACCTATATATAATTCAGACCAAGGAGAGTAACACAGCTGTTTCCCTGCTCTTCTGTTTGAAGGCTCCTTTCTCCTTTGACTGGGAAGTAGAGTTGGCCCCAGGGCATATGGCTTGCACAATCACGTGGGATCCTCCCTGTTTTGCATTTCATGCTCTGTTGATGCAGTCATGAAAATTTTAATAGGGTTTTGAACAAGGAGCTCTGGATTTTCATTTTGTACTGTGATCTGCAAATTATGTAACTAGTTCCACTAAGGAGTATTTTAAACCCTGGCCTTTTGGGGAAGTTAAGGAACAGCTGAAACTGCTGCTTAGCTGGATTGATATAGTATCAAACTGCTTTCTAGATAGGTGTGCTTATACTATAGATAAAATCCACTCTCGGTCTTACAGAGAAGCCCCTTCTTGAAGTGAATGAAGGTGAATGCAGAGACCTATAGATATGAGATGCTGAAATTGAAGGATGGCCAAAGGCACAGAGCTAAACAAGACATTTAAACCAATCTTTTAAGACTCAGAGACCATTTCGGGAGAGTGGGAGGAAAGATGTGGAAGATGCAAGAGCTGGAAGATGTGGAGATGGCTTTGCAATGCCATCTTTTAAGAATGACATGGACATGGTAATCATGAAGTTGTAGCAACTGCACCTACTGGCACTAGGCCCACATCTGTCGGACACTCCTAACAGTCAGCTACAGATAGGGAAAGGTCTCATGGGTTCTCACAGTAAGTGAGACTTTTGAGTCTTACTGTTGATCTAACTGCAACTAACAGATTCCAGTTGTGTATTCATTGGTGATCCCACTGGGCTCTAATGGGCAGTTCTCTACTCACACAGAGACAGCCCTGGATAAACTTTGTGGCACACAAACCAAGACAAGGAGTCATGGATTTGAGAAGGATTGTTCAGAAGGGGGAGGTGTGGCAACAGTCGAAGGGGATTAAGAAAAAGTGTAGGGAAGAGCAATCAGAATGAATCATATTGCAAATAACAGAATTTATTAATAAAACAAAAATACAAAACAAGAACAAACAAGCCAAAACCAGCCCTGTTCTCTCCATGTAGTTGCTCACACATTTTGGACGTCATTGTACCCTGGACCTCTCTAGCCAACATGTGAGCAATCTCGGTCTCTTTCTCCTTCCCTTTCCATCTCTTTCTCTCTCTACTTTTCTCCTTCTCTGTCCCTCCTCCCTCTCTCTGTATTTCACTTTCAAAATGACTTTGTGAGTCTCAGTTCTTCTGAATGGGAGATGTTATTTTGAAGCTTCTTGGTCTTTGTGTGCTTAATCTATTTCTATGTCTTGGAAACTTCCTACAGCCTCTTAGAGGGGCCTCATGACCCTTTTTGAACTCACCTGTAGGTGGAAATTCTGAAGTTGTTTCTCATTCAAGATGGTGTATTCTTCTGGAAGTTAATATTCACTGGTAAGTTCTGGGTCTGTGGTTTCTTAGGGTGATCAGACATCCTTTAACTTTGTAGTCTGTGTAGCAGCTAAACCCATGGCTGTGCTACTATGGCTGAGGTTTGACCCACAACCCACATTACAAAGGAGATAGACATTACTCCTTTGCTAGCCCAGTTGTTAGATAGGGATTTGAGTATACTTTTAAAACTGCATTGTCATCATGATCTTTCTTCAACCATAAACTAAGAATTTTTTGGATTTGATGTAATTACTATGGAATCATTTACCTTTAACTGTACATGAAACAAATTTCTTGCTTTGTAAATTTCTGATACTTTTAATTGACCAATACCAATCATATGCATTAAGGGTAGAAAGAAATATTTTGAAATATGTAAACAATGAAGAAAGAGACACCAGGTTTTCAGACTGCTCTCTATAAAAAATGGTACCCCGACATATATTATCCAAGAGACTGAACTATAAAGCAGGGAGATGTATTGTATGTCTAAGTGGCAGGACATGTATAGTCTCATTTAAGTGCTAAACATTAAAGTAATCAGTAATTTGTAACAACTGGTACAGACTGCCTAAACAACAATTAACAAAAGACATGCCTTTTTTTTCTTTTTCTTTTCTTTCTTTCTTTTGTTTTTTTTTTTTTGTTGGTTTTTGTTTTTTGAGACAGGGCTTCTCTGTGTAACAGAGCCCTGGCTGTCCTGGACTCACTTTATACACCAAGTTGCCTCAAACTCACAGAGATCCGCCTGCCTCTGCCTCCTGAGTGCTAGGATTATAGGTGTGTGCCACAATGTCCGGCGCCATTTTTTGTTTTGTTTTGTGTTCTTTTTTTAAGAAACCACCTATATTGTAAGTAAAATGAAGTAGTGATATGTAATTTTCACTCCATAAATACAATATTGTTTATTTTGGTAGCGTTAAGCTGTAGAAGGAGAACACATCAAGAACATTTAGACTCAGAATCCATGATGTCCCAATAAAGTTCTTCTTCAACCAGGGCTCACATGCCATCCCTTCTCTGTTTACAGGATGTATGTGAAATCACTCATGTATAAGAGATGTTTAAATGATGCAAACCAGACTGCTTTCTCAAGTGTGGGCAGGTAGCCTCATAAGCTCTCAAGAAAAGGTGAAGGCTATTCAGTTAAGGACCAAAAAAGGCAAGCCTGAGATAGTCTGGAATATCAAAAAGGACTACGTTCCATAATCTAGTTTGTTTTTGTTGTTTTCAAAAGCCAAGCTGTCTTCCTAGCTGAGTAAATCACAGTCTTCTTGAAGGGTTAGCCCTTCCACTCTTCAGTTATGCCTCACTAATGCCATTTAATTTTCATGCTTGGTTTTCTCTGATGTGATGAAGCTCATCACACACTGTTTCTTACTTGTCTAGATTTCATTTTAAAAGCATTAGTTTGGAATGAGCCAGTTGTTTTGTTTTTCTGCTTTTGGTATGACTGTTCCTTTTTTTTAGTGTGTAGTTACTGAGCAAAAGATAAGCTTCATTATAACAATTTCATACTTTGCTGATATTTATCCCTTATTACCCTCTCTTTCTTGTTCCCTGCATCCTCCCTGACTCCCTGACAATAGTTACTTATATTTGTATTGTTTTTCTTCCAGCTAGACTATAAGATTTTCTCTCTCTCTCTCTCTCTCTCTCTCTCTCTCTCTCTCTCTCTCTCTGTGTGTGTGTGTGTGTGTGTGTGTGTGTGTGTGTGTGTGCGTGCATATGCATTCTCAGGCATTACAGTGCATATATGGAGGTCAGGACAACTTGGATAAGTTCTCTCCTTCCACCATGTCGATAGATCCTGGGAATTTAACTCAGATTATCAGGCTTGGTGACCTGGGCTTTTACTCACTGAACCACGTTGCCAGCTCTACACATTTTATCTTCAGTTGCTTCCTATCTGTTCTAATATCTAATATGGTGGAGGCATAAAATAGATATTTTATAAATGATTATGAGAGAAGAGAACAAATGAATAAGTTGAAGAGTTCAATTGGTTCATATTAGGGCATATAATATGTTTTCTTATGATATTTTGTTGCATGAAATGTGATAGGACTGACTGTGCATCCATTAAATATTGGAAAACAATGCTACCTCTGAGTGTTATGTTATGTAAATATAAATGGATTTCTTTTCTAAGGTAGATGAGGGTCCTAGTGTTTTTGAGAAATGTACCTTCATGTGCATTAAATAATTAGTTCAAAGTATGTAGTTACAGAACAAGCAGCACAATAATGCATTTGAGTAGGACACAAAAGATACCAAAACCAAATGTTAGCATATTGCCCATTATCCAGTAGAAATCAGTGAGTACTGCTGAGTCAGTCTAGTAGCTAGCAAATGAGGATACTTGTAGCTACTTGCACTAGATTATCCAGAGGATATGATGAGATAACCTCTTCAAAGAGCCTGGGCCAGTGGAAGTACACAGTGATCAGGCAACATGCACTATTCTTTTCCTCCTTCCCCTCTCCTACTATATAAGAACCAATATTTTGCACAAGAATGAGATAAAATGAAAATGTAATTAATGTTGAAAGCTACTCACTGGCCATATCTTTTTTTGTTGATTCAGAAGCTACCATGAGATTCTGCAATGCACAATCATCATATTAACCCAAGTAGTCTAATTGGATCCTACAATCATTGTTATAGCAATTATGATTACTTTTGTGTCACTGCCTGTATACCTGTTTGTTTATCTGTGTACCTGCCTGTTTTCCTACCTATATATCTATCCATGTACCTAGATGGCTTATTAGGTAAGCTGAAATATATAAATAAAAGATTGGCCAAGTTGTCTTCATAAGATTTCATGTACAGTTATGGATTTTCAATAATTCAATCCAGCATAATGTAGTGGGTTTACAAATTCCAACGTTTTGTGTCATTTGACACTATGAACATTACATGCATGTCTTTAACTATCTACTATAGAGAGGATCTTTCAACCCAAGGCCCATGGATCTAGTCAGAATACTATTTAGAAAAAAGGAACAGCTGCAACTGTTTGAAGAGGAGGTCTAATTCTTAAACTCAATATATATGCAAGGCAGTAAGCATAAGCTTGAAAAGGATAAAATTTTGGACTAATTTTTGTCTTTTAAAGAAAGAACAAAAACAACAACAACAACAAAATCTCTCTGTGAAATCAGTGGGGCATCCCAGCCTATGATAAACTTTGACATCATTTAGCAACAAAGGTTGTCTTATGCTGTCAAATTCCCTAGAGTAAGATCACAGGAATGTTTAACAAAGCAATGAGTTTCTATTTTGACTATTTTCTTGTAAGACTATGAAGCTAATAAGAATGTGCAAGTTGAAAAGAATGAAGAGAGTTTAAAGAACTACCCTACATTTCATCTTTGCCACCAAAATCTCACATAGATGTCAAATTGGAATATTTTATTTCTACATTTGTGGAATAAATATTCTTGCCAATTAAGCAATCTTCTGATGGACATCTCAGTAACACAATGAAAACAGTGATATATGCACAATGAAGTTGAAGGTGTTGATGAGTCCAATGAGCAGACATGTATTTTATCTTTATAAAAATCATCACTTTTTTTCTCTGTCCTCCCAGATGTATGACATGGAAACATAAACACTAATAAACACTAAACCATGTGATGGGTGACAGAAAGCAGTATCGTTATCTCTAGGTATTTTGCTTAGTAATGAGATATTATTAGTCATTTTAGAGACATTTCAAATCCAATTCACAGTCAATTTTTTTTGTATTTATTCTTAGGTATTCTTGAGAAAAATATACATTCATTTCCACTCATGGACTCAGTTATAGTCATGTGACGCTTAACAATAAAGGTACATTTTGAGACATGTTTGTTTAGCTGGTTTCAGCATTGTATAAACATCATTCACAAACTAAGATGGCTATGATGTTGCTACACAATAGAATCTTGTTGGATCATCATCAATATGTACAGTCATTCACTAACCAAAATCTCATGTAGCACATGAGTGTATATACATGCCCTTTAGATAAAGCTTATTATGTTTGAATCACAATAGCCTTATCAAATTTTCCTTCTTGATCTATATGTTTACGAGAAAGAGGTAGTAAAATTTACCACTAGCTGTGGTAGTTTTTAGTTTTTTTGTGTAATGCTATGGGATTTTGCTTTATATTTTTTGAAAATCTATTGTTATATTCCTATCATTTGGTGACCATTATTTATATTTGTTATTTTCTCTGATTATTACTGTGTTTAGCTACTTAATCTCAAATAATGCCTCTTTTTTTTTCCTTGACGTGTGTTTAAGTCAACATACATGCTGCTAATTTCTTTCTGCTGTTCTCTGTTTGGCATATCATTCTTGTTCATCTTACTTT
>CAJQZJ010000248.1:2072396-2082631 GCA_907164525.1 Lophiomys imhausi | reverse complement strand
GTGTGTGTGTGTGTGTGTGTGTGTGTGTGTGTGTGTGTGTGTGTGTGGTGTACTTGAGCTCTCTGGCTCCTACCATCTTTCCTCCCCCTCTTCCACAGGATTCCTCAAGCTCCATCTGTTTGGCTGTGGGCCTCCGCTTCTGTTTCCATCAGATACTGGGTGAAGCCTCTCAGATGACAGTTATGCTAGGTTCCTGTCTGCAAGTGTAGCAGCGCATAATTAATAGTGTCGGGGTGGACTCTCTCATGGCATGGGTCTCAAGTTGGGCAAGTCATTGGTTGGCCATTCTCTCTGTTTCTGCTCCATATTTACCCCTGCATCTCTTGTAGGTAGGACAAATTGTGGGTCGAAGGTTTTGTGGCTGGGTTGGTGTCCAATCCCTCCATTGGAAGTCTTGCCTAGTTACAGGAGGTGGCAGTTTCAGGTTCTATATTCGCCATTGCTAGGAGTCTTAGCTAGGGTCACCCTCATAGATTCCTGGGAGTTTCCATTGCCCTAGGTTTCTAGTGCCTCAAGAGATGCCACCCCCCCCAATTCCAGTTGTCCCTCCTAGTACTCTTTCCCTCTGTCCTTTCCCTACCTGATCCCTCCTGTTCCCATCCTCACCCCCAACTCCACCCAGCCCCCTTCCTTCATCCACCCACAACGTCTATTCTATTTCCCTTTCTCAGTGAGATTCATGCATCCTACCTTGAGCTCTCCTTGTTACTTAGCTTCTTTGGGTCTGTGGATTGTAGCATGGTTGTCCTTTACTTTACAGTTAATATCAAGTTATAAGTGAGTAGATACCATATTTGTCTTTCTGCCTCGGGGTTACCTCACTCAGGATGATCTTTTCTAGCTCCATAGCCTCAATAGGAGAATATGAGCCTAGTCTTACTTCAACTTGATATATCAGGGCTGGTTGACATCCATGGGAGGCCTCCCCTTTTCTGAAGAGAAACTGAAGAGGAGTGGATGGGGGAGGCAGAGGAAAGACTGGGAGGAAAGGAAGGATGGGAAACTACAGTTGGGATGTAAAGTTAATTAGTTAATAAAATGCATTATAAGGTAATGAGTTTCCTTATGTATTTTGTTCCTCATCACTTGATTCCAAAGTCTTTCACAATGTTGTTCCATGCAGTTAGCATGCTCTGTTGTTGTTTCAGGCTTGAGGGTAAATCATTTTGTTGGAATTGATAATTCCTTTTCTATAGTTCTTTTAAAGCAGAAACAATCTTTCTCTGCTAATCCTTCCTTGCTAGGTGACACTCTTTCAATATTATCTTATCCTGTTTTATTTATGCTGCTGTTATTCTGAGTTTTGTGTGTTTTTTAAGTTATGTAGTGTTAATGAATGCTTTTACATTGTGTACTTCCACATTGGGGATTCACGCAAAAAGATAATACTCAAAATATATCTTTCACTCTAGGAAAGTGCTTTACTGGAAATCTCGACCATAATTGTGTGTCTGCGAATGTGTAGTCCCAGAAAAAAATGTATAAATGTTGATTAATAGAAGCTGTATAAACGGAGACTCAGTCAATAGTATTGTGCTCACTTTCTAGTCAAAGAGGTCTCGGTTGGTTCCTGATTGTCTTAAGACCAAAGAATCCTCAGAAAAATAAAAATAAAAGTAAAACTTGAGTAGTCCCTAGTTCAGAGTGTTTAGAAACTTCTGTTCCTACTCTTATTTGTAGATGAAGTAGAAGTGTAAAACACTTAAAAAGATCATGCAAGACTCTGAAAAATTCTTAGACCTAAGCTGAGATTTGTGTATCTCTCAGCTTATGACCTGGTCATTCTGGTTACATACACCACAGATCTCTTCACTAAACATGAATATGTTAGTGTGGTGGTAATGTCTGTATTCAAGGCATTTCTGAGACATTGCTACTTGCTGACTGCCATATAATTCAACCTCCTTTTTGGTGTTACTCTACTTCTTGCTTGTGAGTAATTTAAACACTGGATTCTGTTTTGGCCTAAGAGCAGAAGAATGAGGCATTTCTGGAAACTGAGAAATGTCCTAAAAAACTAGACAGTAATGAAAATTGAATTAGGGACATTTCTGGGGAGCTACTTTGGGAAGTAGAGGTTCTCAAGATAGAATTTTTCAAATCCTTCCTCTCCATCTCTCACTTAATGATGCATAATTGTCAATAAAAGTTGTATATTTGAGGTATACAATATGCTATTTTGATATATGCGTATGTTTCAAAATGATTTCCACAATCAAGCTAATTATGATATCTGTCCCCTTAGCTCCTTTTGTATATGATGTGATGAGAACATGAAGATCTACTCTCCTACACATTCAAAATATACACTATCAATTTTAGTCACCACCCTGTACAGTCACCATCCAGAACTTACTGAAACTGAGATTATTTTTTTAACAACAACAACAACAACAAAAAAAAAAATCCTAACCCCTGTCTCCTACTCTGCTCTATTTCCACAGTGTTTGCTTTCTTTAAACTCTATCTGCATAGTGAAGTCATGCAATCTGGGGCTGTCATGTGGTGTCTGGCTTATATCACTTAGCATGCCTTTCAGGTTCATCTATGTTATCATAAATGTCGGGGTTTCTTTCTTTGCAAAGACTTAGCATGCACACACACACACACACATTTTCTTATCCATCCATCTGTTGATGGACACATATGTGATTTCCATATCTTGGCTTTATAGATAGTGCTGCAAGGGGCATGGAAGTATAGATGTCTATCTAAGATACATATTTCATTTCCTCTGGATATATACCCAGAAGTGGTATTTCTGGATCATATGGTAGTTCTAATTTCTTTTTCTTGCTCTTTGAAAGCACTCTTGTGACTTCTGAGTATTGCTTAGTTTTATCTTCTCTTGAATTTCATATTAATAGAATAATAGCCTCTTTGTACATTCTTTCATTTTATATTTTGCCTAAGATATTCATCCATATCATTGTGTGAAGGTTTGGTTTTTGTTAATGCGTAGAATTTGATTCATATAGCATAGTTTTGTTAACCATTCTTCTATTAATGGACACTTGAGTTGATTCTAGTGTGGAGCTATTATAAATAAAGCTGCTTTGAATATCCATGCTGCAAAATTTTATTGAAAATACACGTTGAATATTTTACAACCTCCAAGGGCACACTGGAGCCTGTGTAGAATCCCTCACAACTATCCTAATTCCTTATAGTCATAAAACAGCCTTGGAGGTTTTAAAATTAATCCCTGTTTTGTTTTTTTCCCCAGATGAATGGGATTGAAGACAACAGGAGATCTTCAAAATATGCCAATGAACAAAAACACTGTTTTGTTGTCATAAGGAGAAAAGTAAATGCTTGACTTTCTTCAGTTGCACCAGATATAGAGAAACAGCAAACAAGATCAAATACAAATGCTCATCAACATGATTATTTTTTCTTTGTGTGGAGATTGCCTTGTCATGGTAGGTGGTGGAACCTGAGGAACTTTGGCCTCCTGATTATGATTGTTTTCCTATTTGAAGATACAAAACACTCAACAGCCCAGACTACAAAGAGAAACCCTGTATCAATAAGGGTAGATATATCCACATAGAAATTAAATCTCCAAAGAAAGGAGAAAAAGAAAGAAAAAATATAAATTCATACCTTTGATCCCAAAACGTGGGAGGCAAAGACAGAGACAGATAGGTGCCTTTTGAGTTTCAGGCCAACCTAATCTACAAACAGCCCAAGCTGCAAAGAAAAAAACCTGTCTCAATCAATTAACAAATTTATGTTAACTGTAGAGGAGAATACTTAAATTTCATAGTCTTATGCTGAATTTTCTACTTAAAATTGATTATATATATAACATATGTCTGTAAAATAATTACAAAAAAGAAAATAAAAATCTTCTATCCAAACTGATAGAAATAATATTGGGCTGGAAAGGCTTCTGTAGACCTTGGTTACAAAGAAAAGAACAAACAGGTAACTTGTATTAGCTGATTCCACTATGTGGGAAGAGCTCAGACTGGCTAAGACATATATTATTGCATGCCATCTTTTCATATGGCATAAATGGAGATTTAAAAAGTCTTCTGCTCAAAGAGCAGAAAATCTATCTTAATTGATCTGTCCCAGGCATTTTTGTAATTACAAAAATATATGTTACTTGTGAGAAATTATATATTTTCAGACCAAAGGGACAAAACACCAAAGTAGACAAGACAAGTAGCACAGATGATCCAGCCTCATAGACTGCCTCAATAGCTGTTTCCTCCAAAATCTGTATTCAGATCAACTTCAAATGGCTTGTTAAGATGGTCCAGCCTCACAGACTGTTCCAGCCAGGACTTCAATAAAGCTCTGGACTTTCTCACCCAAAGTTCAACTTTGGACAAATTGCTGAGCACATAGAGACTGGACAACAAATGTTACTATTAACTTGCTTAACCATATTTCCATTTTATTTGGGCCCCTAAACAGGTTTTCTACATCCCAATTCAGCAGGAAGCAATTTTAAGAGAGTGACAGCCCATTTCCAAAAAGTGGGGTGGACAATTTTTTTTTTTTTTGTCATTTGATGTGTTATAGATGTGATTTAGGGGGATTGGTTACAATTTGTTAAATGGTCTTGTTAAGCAAGGTATAGGAGATTAGACTCGAGGACTTTTCCCTTTCTTTTTCTTTTCTCTATCCTTCTTTCTCTCTTATAGGGGGAGAACACTTGAAAAGAAAAAAGAGGGGTAATATGGGTATATAATATAGAAATTATAAGGTATAAGGGTAGATTATTGAATCTTCTCTGAAACTTAAAGCTATTATTCTCAAAATAAGGTCCTTTTGACACATTGGTATAGAATTTTGTATATTGATGCAAAATAAGGTTAATTTTTGATTCATTGGTATAGAATTTTATATTCTGACATAAATATATATATATTTCAACTCTTATATAAGGTATTATACTTATATAACTCATTAAAAAGTACAGACTTGCTTCCAATCCTTTTATGGGTTGCTATTGCAATCTATTTAGGAGTCTGGGTAATACAGGTTGATGGCTGGCCAGTCAAGCTTCTGGTCATGTCAAATACTAGTCTTAATTTGTCACAGAATAGGATTACCAGGTTAAACAGGTAGGAATTTTTTTTAAATATACAGTTTGCTTGTTCAAACATAGATAGATAGATAGATTTATAAATAAATCAATAGATGTCTTCAAAACCCTCAGAGGCATACAGAAAATGGCATTTAAAGATGTTTTTTATTATTTTAAGTATTGTTTGACTTCAGACAACTGGCTGCCTAGACAGTCCCCAGTTTCTAACATTGGTGCATCATCTTCAGCCTTCTGGCCAAGCTTATCTCACAGACTTAGTTGTGGAACAGGAAATAAGATTTTCCCATTCTGTCTTTGCAGAATCAGGCCATGGATTTACCTGCATTGAAGCTTTTGTCCATCTTTGGACTATATATAGTCTGTTGAGAGAGCAGGGGCATTTCTGCCCAGTAGGAATTATCTTCTAATGGAGATTTTTTGATGCTCATTGTCTCCTTCTAAGTACAATGGGAACTGTCAGGAGCTGACAGTCTCATGTCAAAGAATGTTTTAAATAATAAAAATATCTTTAAAGGCCATATTCAGGGCTGGGTCTACAGCTGTTGATTCAGCTTCAGAGTGTGTCCCACATTTATTATCATGAACTGGTCAGAAGACAGTACTGAATTCGGATCAATATCCTGTTGTGATTAGAATTCACTCCCTTGTGTATCTGGATTAATTTTCATATGTAGTAATTTGGAACTTTAAAGGTTCTCTCCCCTATATCTCAGGATTCTCTGTGAAACAGCCATGCATCTTTTGTGGTACCCTGTTCTCTTTTTCCCACTGTACTTTTTTTTTGGTACTCTACTACTAGTATCGTGCTGGCTTAAATGTGAAAGATGGGTTGTGAATATGCTTAGGAGAATGGGCTTTGAGGCCCCATTTGGGCTTTCCTGGTGAAAGAAAACTTCCTTAGGACTTTGGTAGAATTGATGGCAGAGTGGAAAACACCTAGCTAAGTATCAGGTTAACAGGCCAGACTTCATCACTGTATTTCAACTGTGGGCTTGAAATCAGACTGCGCTAGATAATTGACTCAGAGAAACACCTGGAGGAGTCTAGAAAATGGGTGACTTGCACAATTGCATCTTCAAAGTTGCTAATAGGACTTTAATTCACCCAAGGCTACCAAGGAAATGGTATGGTCGACCTGGAATATGGTACATAATATGCTATGTGATGGGAATTTTTCAAAATCCTACTTTCTCATTGATTGTTATGGTTTCAAAAATACCTATTTCTAGTAGACTTTCCATTGGTAACTTTGGTAACATGCTGAGGTTGGCTTTATTCTTTCTACCCATATTGACCACAACCTAGCCTAGGACATTTGGTAAAGTGCTCAAAAATGTCTTGCAATTTATTTTGAATGTTATAATATGAACAAGGCTACAGACAACCATCTACTTCAGTGGCCAGATCCCTTATCTCTGATGCATCTTTCTTCACCCCTGCTTACCATTGAAATATTCCTAATTCTTTTTATTTTTGTATGTGTGTGTTCACAAGAGTGTGGGTGCACATTTGTGTGGGTACACATGTATATGCATGTGAAGGCCAGAGATTGACATTAGGTATTGTCCTCTTCACTCTTTAGTGAGGCAGGCTTTTTCGCTGAGCCTAAAGCTCACTGATTTGGCTCGTCTCTCTGGCCAGCTTGCCCCAGAAATTCTGCTTCTATCTCTGGAGCACTGGAATTACAGGCAGGCCTCCACGCCCACCCACCTTTTTATATGGTTATTTGGGGTCTAAGTTGGTCATCATGCTTACATGGAAAGTCCTTTATACAACAGAGCCATTTCTCATTTGTCTCCTATTCCTAATCCTTTCATTCAGTACCATGAAGGAAATATGTGAAAAAATCAGTAATCAATACTTATACACTTTTTATAATTAATATGTATAATTTTGTTTTCAGTGATATGAACACAATGATGCTGCCATGTCCCCCTTGCCATAGCACCATTTTTGATCCTTTAGAAACATACATTCCTCACAACAGTAAAGATATAAAGGCACTAAAATGAAGAAAACAAAAAGTGGACACTCTTCCATTCAGATCACTATTTCATTGAAAAGTTCTATGCTATATATATTATCTAGAAGCGATTAAATAAAATAAAGGTTACTGGGCAAATGAAAATTATTTTTTATAAGTTCTTGTTTTATTTTTAGTTTTAAGAGACTTTTATTTTTAATTGTGGTGTGTGTGTGTGTGTTCATCCATGGAAGCTAGACAAGGGAATTGGGAACTGGATGCTCTGGAGCTGGAGTTACAGATTTTTGTGAGCCCCCCTCACTTGGGTCCTGGGAACCAAATTAAGGTACTCTGAAAGAATATTATGCATTCTTAACCACTGAGCCATCTCTCCAGCCCCATTTAAAAAAAAACATCTTAATTGAAAACATTCTCATAGAATACATGTTACTTGAGAAAGAAGAGTCAGGGTTTAGACTTTCAGTCTCTTGCATATGAAAAGTCCCAACACGTATCTTTAAACAAAGAGTCAGACTTTGTAGGAACAAAATACTAAGATTGTGGAGAAAGTGGGTGGGGATAAAATTACTTGCAATAACTTATTTCCAGTGGATCTGATACGATACATTTGCTCATGAATACCATGCCAAGTGGTAGACTTGTAGTACGTATTACCAGGCTAAACTTGCATACAACAGAACACATATCTGAATTACGAATCCCAGTGTTACAGTGTAAGCACATTTTGGCATTTTTAGTGACCGTGGACATTCAGTTTGGAAGACCACAGCACTAGGAGGTGTATCATATATGTAACATAAAGAACATCTACTCTCAGAATACTAGTTTTCACTTGTTATTACAAGCATGCTTGTTTGAATCATAATGAAAAGCTCACTGCAGCCTGTCTTTTGAGCATCAAGATAAAACTTCACATACGCCTCCCTCTCATTGTCTCAGTTAATGTAGCTTTAGGACCATGAGGAATTCAATATATTCGAATTCTTAAAGTAGTGTATGGCTTGTGTGTTTCTGTGATTTGATGCTCATTTACAAACCTGAAAGTACTCACATAGATTTAATTGTTCAAAATCACACTTCTGGGAGACAGGCAGAGATGGAAGAAGGGTGCTCAGACCCATAAAAGGTATCCTTTTAGGAATGTCCAGTAACCACTTTCTGTTGTCCCCCAATCTTCTACTCTTTGCTTTATGACCTAATGAATGCATAGGACCTTTCTATTTGCTGTCTTCAGCAGCTTGAGCTATCCATGTGACTTCTTTCCCTGGAGGAATTTCACAGATAAATTATTGCATACAATTACATAGAATAAATTTAAACTGAATTGGGTGAGTAGCAGGCAGGCTAGTTTTTCTGAGTGTTTCTGTGGAATTAATCCCTAGTGAAGAGGGGGAAAATTGCTGCATATAAATGAGATATCACTGCTGTCTAATCTAGCTGATAAATGATTCCATCTGCTGGACAGGAATTCTCAGTGCCCTTGACACTTGTCCCACCCAGTTACCAGAATAACCATTCTCCATTACTTATCAGCTTTCATGTGAAAGTATGAGGCTGGGTGAGGGGTTGTTATTTCCCTTCATTGGTAGAGGATTGTAGCTGATAGACTTACACTGTAAATCTGGCTCTTTGAGTAGCCACCCGGCCCACAGTTTTAGATACCAATCCCATTAGGGCTCATTCTGTGGTCTACATACGTGTTCTCAAGCTTGGCTGTACATCAGAATTCGCTGGAGGGTTTAGAAAATGCCTAGCCCATTCCTCAACTCTCAGATCATTCCAAAGTGCAGCTAAGTTTGGGAAACGGTGGCCTAAATCCCCAAATAAGCACTCCTCAACTTTGTGTGACTATGAGTCCCCTAAAGTCTTTCCAGAAAATGTACATGCTGATTCTGAGTGTAGCTTGAGACTCTGTTGTTCTAACCAGGCTCTCAGGTGATGTACACAGGGCTGATCAGAGATCATGCCTGTGCAGCACTGAATCGTCTCATCAGCATCGCAATCTAGCCCAGCAATTTGAGGGAAAAAACACCTGCTTTTTTTTTTTTTTAAGGCTATTGGCATCCTTTCTTTAAATCCCCCCTTACAACAAAGTTTTGAATGTACAAAGAGCTCATCCTAGGTTGTTCCAAGGTTGAAGGGCCACAGCTAGTCCACAAAGCTAATCAAGCAGGATCACCGCATGTACCTCCTTTGTTAATTTCCTCACATGAACACTCATCCTTTCTGTTAAAGTCAATTCTTCTATGTAACAGGATAGCTAATCTTTGGCTTACTGTCTTTCTGGAAGCCCATTCAGGGTCCAAATTTGGGGAAGTTGTTAGCATTATTTATATTACTGTAAATATCTAGTTTTAATACTCATTTTCTTAGAGCCATAATGTCTCAGCCCAAACCTTGGGCACATACCATCTGATTCCTGCCCACTTTTTAATGAACTCAGATGAGATAACAGAGCTTGCTTGTCCAGTTTCATGAAGGAAAGTGAAAGTTCAACTGCCAAAATATGGTCACTGATGCCTGCATGTATGTCTATGTGAGGGTGTCACATCCCCTGGAACTGAAGTCCACTGTGAACTTCCATGTGGGTGCTGGGAAGTGAACCAGGGTCCTCTGGAAGAGCAGCCATTGTTCTTAACTGATGAGTCATGTCTCCAGTGCCTTGCCAGCATCTCTTAAAACATAAATTCCATGTAGATAACGGCCTGTCCTGTCTTGTCACCACTGTAGTCCCACACTGAAAGTGGTAGTTAGCACACAGCATTTGCCTGTAGAATTAACACATAAAGAAAATCTACCCAAATCCTCATCTCTTTTAGTTCAAATCATACTGATCTGGATGTCTCCTGGATTAGAACCTGTAAGTCACATCAGTATCAGCACTCTGGATTTCTAGGCTCTTTTCTGCATTGTGGTTTTTGGCAGCTAAACTATACCCATCTGTAGTTCCCAAGAAGAGCGTGAGTGGCTAGCTGAAAATGAAAGACACTCCCATCTATATGATAATTGAAACAATCCAGATGGAAACATTTCCCAGGAGGGGAGGACTCAGATGACCAGAGTTTGATCTCTCATGAACCCAGTGTTTAAAGAAGAAAATGATCTTCTTCCTTAATGTCTTAATGTGCCCCATGGCCATACACACACACACACACACACACACACACACACACACACACACACACA
>CAJQZJ010000248.1:2045130-2070680 GCA_907164525.1 Lophiomys imhausi | reverse complement strand
CACATCTGAACTACACAGAAAAAGCTAAAAATAGAGGGATAAGTAATAATTCTTTTGGTAACTGCTAGCCAAAAGAAAGTGATTAGGACAACTGTAATTTCAAGTAAAGTGAACACCAGAAAGAAACTATTATCAGTGGTAAAAGGAAGAAATTTCACCAAGGAGATATTAAACTTGCATATCCCTAACATTATAGCTTAAAAATAAAGCACAATGTGACAAAAATCCACAATCTTATTGGGGAGTTTTAATATACATTCACATAAATGTACTAAACAGATGAAACCTTCATAAAAATGTGGGCTATTTTAAGATTTATAAAATTTACTATTTCAATGTAGTTGCAGGCTTGTTCTAACCTTGTCCCAACAATAAGAGAGTATATGTACTGTTAGACACATGTGAAACAAACACTGTACTCATTGGAGTGCACAGCAGAGCCCCCCAAAATAGGAATTACTTCTTTCCACCAGATCCAAATCTTTGTGTATCAAGAGGAAAAAAAAAAAAAACAACACTAATTTCATCAGAATAAGGACACAACAAATAAAATGCAAAGTTTCATCTAAAATCAATCAGTATTATGGCGTAATATGTTGTTCTTGCTAAGAAGAAAGCCCCTTTGGTATTTTGGAGTGTCTGCCTCACTGCTTAACCTCTCCTGAGAATTACAATCAAGAACTGACTGTTCTTGGATAGGAAGTCCCAAGTGAGAAGATATTTGCCACACATGCATCCAAGGGAGGACTTCTATCTGTAATATATAAAGAATTATTATAAATCAATAAAGATGGCTGATTGTACACCTGGCTAATGAGAGGAAAATAAGCATTCAGTATTGTTAGTCACAAGGAAAAGGCATGCTAAAATAAGATTCCACTCTACGTCCACTAGATGATAAAATAAATCATTGAGAATAGTAAGAACTAGTGAGGACATGGAACTAGAAAGCTCTTTGTAGTACTGGTGGGATTATAAATTATTACATCTATTTTGGAAAAAAAGTTAAGCAGTACCTTCTAACTTGGAACAGATATTATTTTCAAATAATTGTACACATGTGTTTATGGCCATAAAAACAATGTCCCACAGTGTTCATTCTAGCTCTATTCATATTATTCCAAACTTGAAAACAAAGCCAATGTACAGCAATAATAAAACAGACAAATTGCACCATGGAGAATAATCCTATATGGAAATGAGAATGAGAGAATGTACATGAAACAGTCCATGTACACATTTCTATTTGTATATTGAAGTTTAAGAATAGACAAAACAAGCCTTTGGTAAGAGAGTATAGAGCAGCAGCCGCTCCTAGGTGAGGCTGTGGGGGCATGGCTGCTAACAGAGAAGAGGAAACTGCAGGAGTGCTGAGACTATTTGGTATACCGGCTTCCACTATGGATAAGTTCAAGCTGTACATTTAGCGACTTGTGCACTGTTTAATTTCTAAAGATTCAAGGGAGGAATTTAAACTCATGTCTTTTAAATTTTACTTAAAGGAGGAACATGTATTGTATACAAGTTATTCAGAGTTGAAATTCAAATACTTTAAAGTTTTGAAGTAAAATCAATCTCAGTCCAAATGTTTCATATTAAAAGTATGTAATGGAGACTTAAAAATAAACTTAAGCTTAAAAATAAAATATTGGAAAAGTTTCAAGTGGCATATGTTTCCAAAAACGACTATCTGTGCTTTTTTTTTTTAAGACACTGACCTTCCAGAGAGGGGACATCTGCTTACTTGGGAATGTCCTTTGAACATCCTGTAGGGTTTACTGTGAGCAGCATTCGGTCTTATAAATGCACATACCTGCAAAGCCATTGCTACCCTAATTCCAAATGGTTCTACAAAGAATAAAGACCCTTTTCAGATCCACTATTTTAGTAACTAATGAATTTATGCTTTTACTGGTATGCCTCTTTTTGACCACTCAAAAAACAATGATTGCTGCTGGTTGTGGTGGTACTTTCCAGTAGGAATTGCTGAAAAAAAAAAAAAAAACTGTAGAAAATCAGAAAATGCATCATCCTGTACCTATTGTGCAAATGTCATTTAAATGAAATGTGAGCATTTCATACTTTAATATATACTAGAACATGGGACATTGAATAGTTCTTTAGATCACATATTCTCAGTCTGATCCAGAGAAAAAAAGGAAAAAGGGAAGAATATGTGTTCATAGAAATGACAAAAGAAATAACAGATACTCATTTCATTTTAAGATGAAATTGAGACTTAAAAAACTGCGGAAATCTGAATCTTTCACGAATTTCAGAAGCATGAAGTACTACGAAGGCTCTAACTCTGCAGCCATCAATCTATCTTGTTCGTGATAATGATTCAAGTTTCTGTAGTACCCATGATTTAAAAAAAACAAAAACAAAAAACAACCATCCTGCATTTTGGTTAGGTGAGAATACATGTAGACAGCTGTGTCCATGTATAAGATGGGGCTTTCCTGCAACACCTGAGAAGCAGGATAGAATGGGAACATGTGTTCAAAGATTGTCAACACAATTTGAAAAGACAACCGCAGCACAGCCATTTGTAATTGCTCTAATTTATTAATACATATATCACAAATGTTCACAATGTCAATGCATTCTTGTTGGCATGCTAGACAGAGGCATTATTTTAAAGATATTTTTTAAAAATATTTTGACTTTTTGTTTCCCTTCCACACTCACTCTTAAATTGATCTGATGAGGTCCTCAAAGTCTATAATGTCAGTGCAAGAAAAAAAATAACATACAGAAAGAAAAAGTAAAATAATAGTCATTAGTTGGGGCAAATCAAAAGTAGTATCTTTGCCTTCAAGGAGAGTAACAACACAGACTTGTAACAGGATTATATAGATTTCATCTGAGAGGAAGTCCTACACTAAGCTTTCTCTACACACCCACGTGTGGAACAATGAGCAAGGAAGCCACCTAGCACTTAACAACCCTTTTCACCATGCTGTTTTGTCCTCATGAATAACTCCCACTGTGTCTCTTCACATGCCTGCCTGAGGCAGCCACCGAAAGAAGGTAGAAAGGAATCCCAGTAAAGGGAGAACCAAACCAAATCAGATCAAGTCAAAATAAAAGATAACTACCATCTGCTTATCTATGGAAAGGTGTATGGCATTCACAGACCACAGTGAGGGGCTGACTGAAATCTCCCCTACTACATGCAGGGCCACAAGGGGCCAGTGATGATGTGATAATCAGTCACCTACAGTTGGACCAAGTACATGTGAGAGAGCTGGCACTCATAGGGCCTTAGGGTGGGGTTCACTATGACTAGCTGCAGGGAGCCTGGCTATACTGTGTGGCACAACAGGGCTTCACAAGATGGACACTACACATGATGTGGGCTGAAAGGTAGAGCATAGACTGGGTAGGAGTGTCAGTTGCACACGGGGGGGGGGGGGTTAGGGGGGGCGGGTGGCGGGAACAGGGCAGGGATATTATGTACTGTGCTCTAACGTTCTTTGGAAGTCTTTCAGAGACTGCAGCAGTTCCTTTTAAAAACAGGCCTCTTATTCCATAGTTCTTGAAAGACTGAGGGAAAGAGAGAGAGAGATAATATGTGAGTGATCCGTCATTGCTAACAGCCCGCACAGGTAAAAAGTGCAAGGTAAAGAGCAAGTGTTCCCACGTTTTCACAATGACATCCACTCCACCTCCTCCCCGGCACATGGATATGAGGTTTCTACACATGGAAAACATCAGGTAGGACAGTGGCTGGGCCCTCTTCCTGCTCACTTCAAGGGTAGTATGGGCACCAAAGGAAAAATCCCCAGATCCAGTACTTGATGCTGCCACTCACCTCTTTACACCATCTCGTACTGATTGGCAGTGATGAACCGGGACAGACAGCAGGCCAGCAGCATGCCAATCAACTGTTACCGAGGAGAACAAGTGAAGAAGAAGAATCTCAAGTCACAAAGCTGTACCCCCTTTTCAAGTCTAGATGTATTTTAAATTAAGTGTTTATACATAATGATTGCATCTATCTACCCATCAACACAAAGAGTTGTTTACACATATATACCTGATATGACTTTTGGTAAACAGAGGTTTCCTTATGTGAAGAACAAATCAGATTTGAATTATGGGCTCAAAGTTTGAGGTAGTCTAAGTGCATGTGTGGGGCCAGTGGGAAGTTCTAAAAATTGACTACATGTTTCAGAAGTAGCTCACTCTGGCCATTTCAGAGAAACCTCTGATACCAAGGGATATTAAAACATTATCATGTTATGAGATTACTGCAAAAAAATAATTAAGTGATATGGAATTAGTGTGATATTTATTAACTGAAAGGCTAAATTTGAATTCAAAGCTATAAGTTTTGAATTATTTGGAAGGCTAAACATATTCCGCAGATTTCTCAACAAAGTATGAAACTCTGGTTATACTTGGCCAATGGCCAGTGGTTCTTTCCTTGAGACAAGAAGAAAGCCATTAGTCTTAACTAAGTCCATTTGTCAGTGAGATGACAATGTCATCATTTCTAAGAGGTGGGTGGGCAGAGGAGAAATGAGGAAGCAGAGCTTTAGATTCTGTCTCTAACCATGTAGTTATCACTGGCCTACACAGATCCATATACACTCAGAGCCCACTTCCAAGTCTTTCAGCTAACAAGGGACATGTTGCATACAAGTTAAAAAAAACTGGATTCAGCATAGTTTTCATTGCACCCTTTCAACACCATTACTATCTGACACGATAGGTGGGCAAAATGTGTCACGTTCTCACAACATGCAGGAAAAGGATAAGAAGATGTAAAGTAGATGAAGAGAAGTGAAAGGAAAAACAGGACACAGAGAGGGAGGACAAGAAGAGAGAAAAGCCGGGAGTAGGTACTGATCTGCCCCATACACTTTGGCCTCTATTTAGTATATTACGGGAGAGCCATGGCATTAGTAACACTTTCATTCACCCATCATTTGTGAGGCTTGGCTCTACAATACCTAAATGAACTTTGTAAAACTTGGCCTCTGGGATCTTTACTAGGCTCCACAGGGGTGATTCTTCCTGATCAGGAATCTTGTAAGTGGTTAGCTACCATTGCCCCAGGGAGGTCCTGGATCTACTGGTATCTGGAATCCACCCCTTATCTTTCAGGAATTTGGAGATTGATGGAGGCATATTTAATAACTGCAGCTCCTGGTACGCCTAGCCAAGAAGACCGGCCATGACCATCACCTCTGTCCCACCTGGAAAGAGCCAGTCATCATCCTTCTTCTCTGAGCCACAAGCTGAGTACCATACATGTCAAGTCTCTATTCTTTCTAGCCAGGAATGAATGGTAGGGAATGCACAATGCTAGCGGGCCTTGTGATTTATCTTTTTAATATCACCATCTATATGGTCTCTGGTAAACTCTAAACTTGCTATAGCTTTGTTTTCATGTTCCTTGGAGTCAAAGCCTCTCTTTCATTGTTCCAGCATGCCACAACACATCTTCAACCATTCCCAAGCCACAGCTTTCTTTAAGACAGTATAGTTAAATTAATGATCATCAGGCTGGCTAGCTATTTGTCTAAGTATCAGTTCCTTTACAGGGATGGTTGAGGGGGACATGGACAAGAATTGATGCATCTCACTAATTAAAACAAGATCTTCCTACCATTTCATATATATACCCCTGGCTACATAGGCATGGTCATAGAGAAGAAACTTCAACTATAAGATCTCAGACTCACTGAGACATTCTTTGCTCCATGTATGGTATAAGAACCATGTCAGTTTATTTCTCTAGGGAAGCCATGAAGGAAGACTTTAGAGGTGTGTGTTTGTGTGTGTGTGTGTGTGTGTGTGTGTGTGTGTGTATGCTCAAGCGCCAATCATACTTCTATATTTGTTTTTAACAACCTGTGTTGAGGAAACTATATGCTCAAGGCTGTCATGTGTATCCTACACATTTGCATGAGTCACAATGTTTGGGATCCTTGAAATTGTCCTTAGGCCATTACAGAGATATTACTAAGTGTTATTACTAAAATGTTACAGCAATTGGGAGAAAGTTCAGGGCAGTAACTGTCTTTAAAATGTCTCTGGAGACTGAGTTAATGGCACTGTTTGTGACCCTTCTCTGGTTTGTCTGTGGTGGCATATTGGGGTTTGACTCACTCCATGAGAGCGAAAACGATGAAGCATGTTTAAAGAGGACTTTGAAATTGCAACACAAGAGACACTTACAGTGACTGACTTCACATGCTCTTGGGAGAGGACATGTCACCCAGGTTTTGGTAACTACTTAGGAAGAAAAGCATTTCACCTTCTGTAGTACCAAGCCCTGCTTGGCAGAGACATACTATCAAGTTAAGGATCTCTTCCTTGATCTAAGCAAGGGCTACATCAGTAATACCTTGCTATGAGCTTATAATTTATATACTTTTCTTTGAACTTCATATTTCAATAAAAACATCTCAGGAACAAGTTGGAATAGAGCAACACTACATTTGCATTGCTAAGCAGAATAAACAGATGGAAAGGGAGGAAGTTAGACTTAGAGATGGACACCCTCTATAGAAATGGAACTTTGGAGTGATTACTGAGATATCAACTGGACTTTTTATGAAAAATGATCTGTTAGTCTGAAAAGAAAAATCAGAGTTAAACATAAAGTATTTTATTAAGCTGCTAAGTATACATGTCAGTCCCTGTACCCACAGAATATTATAAAAAGTATATACAATTTGCTTCAGAGATCAGACACCTGTAAAACAGGACCTTACCAGCTAGAGGAGGGCTAGTTTTCAGATTTAACTTAAATGTGTTCTATCCTTTAGTATGTTTAGCTTACTTAATTGGCATAATTATATCTCCCAGTTGTTTGCAAACAGTGAATGGAGATGAAAAGAGGGCAGTTTAACACACAAATAATTAACTTTCCTTTTCAGAAACAGAATAGTCAAACCCAAGGATTAAAAAAGGTGAAGACTGCTAATGTCATGCATAATCCAAAGAAACTAAAAAAGAACAAAAATAGACAGGTCAACTAGGAAAAGAGCCCCCCCTCAAATCTAGACCAGCCAGTTGATGTTTGGAGTTGTTTAAGTTCCACTGAAGCCAGCACCTTGTCCTGTTACCCTCCATTTGACCTGCCTGTGAAGAAGCAAGTTGTTTTATTCGAGGTAGTCGTTAGTTGAACTGTAACAGATATTCCCTTGGCAGCAAAACTTCATTTAAGTTGAAAAAGAAAAATCAATAAACAGATGACCTAAGGCCTAATGAGCAAGGATCTCTGATCCCATCTATCAGCCTTCCCCAGAGCACAGGAAGACAGGCTGAGAATCTGGAGGCCAGAGAAACAAACCAGAGTGGGAGGCTGGGAAGGCTAGACTAGGCATAATGATTTGAGTACCTGGGAGAATGCAATTCCAAATGCCACTCCAGCGATGATCCCCATGTTAGTCTCCATGAAACTGGTCACCAGATCATAACAGCCCTAAAAAGAGAAAACCGGTAGTCAGACCAACCAACTAACCAAGCAAAGAATTTAAACACACCAAAAATTATAGTGGATAGTACAATGAATCCACACAACACACTCACTTCCCCTAATACTATATATTCAATACATATATATTCAATCTTGTTTCACTGACACCTCCCCAACACCCATTCCCTGGCAAATTCCAGACATAATTTCACCTACAAACACATCATTAGTAGGATTAAATTCATCAAGAAATTTAGACCCAGCCACACCACTCCTGGGCATATATCCAAAATATTCCTCACCAATCCATAAGGACATCTCCTCCACTATGTTCATAGCAGCTTTATTTGTAATAGCTAAAAACTGGAAACAACCCAGATGTCCTTCAACTGAAGAATGGATAAAAAAAAAAAAACTGTGGTACATTTACACAATGGAATACTAGTCAGCTATCAGAAACAAGGAAATCATGCAATTTGCAACCAAATGAATGGAACTAGAAAAGCTCATCATGAGGGAGCTAACTCAGACTCAGAAAGATACACATGTCATATATTCACTTATAACTGGATTTTAGCCGTTATAGTATAGGATAATCATCCTACAATCAATAGACTTAAAAGAGCAGGAACAGGGACTTGGCTACCTGTTAGTGGGACACCCCACCCTAGTGGAACTGCCATGTATGCCTCCTGTGCAAGAGGAAGCTCTTAGATCTCATGTGACTAAGAAACTGAGGGGGACTGATACACAGAGACACCCCAAAATAGAGGCATGGGAGGGGTGGGAGAGGGGGTAGAGGGTGGGAGGGAGCAGCTGGGAGGGGATGGAGGGAGGGGGTGGCAATGGAGACATAATGAAGTAATAAACGTTTAAAAAAAGAAATTTATAAGTTCTGTGAAATATATTCTGTAGAGACATTAAAAGACACATGCAAAGATCAAAAGTTATTTCAAAACTTTGAACTAAAAATTTCATGAATATAGTCATTAGGTTGGTCATTATGGTGTATGCACACCTTTAATCGCATCATTTGGGAGTCAGAGGCAGGTGGATTTTGGTGAGTTTGACAGCAGCTTGGTTTATATAATAAGTTTTAGGTCTGCCAGGGCTAGACAGTGAGATCTTGTCTCAAGAACAAAACAAACATAGCCATTAGCATTTTGTCATGAATGATGAGCTCTTCAATAAAAAAAAAAATGATTTGGTCTGAGAAAGGTATTTAAATAACTGCAAATTTTACAGAGTTTGTGTTTCTCCTAGGATATCCATTAAGATTTTTCTTAATAACAAAAAACAACATTCTAGAATCATGTTTGTCAAAATTTACAATGGAACCTTGAGCAAGTTACTTCACCTTTCAGAATGTCATAAGACCAAGTAAATTTCCTCTTCATCTACAATCTTCAAATACCATGATTAAATAGAGCAACTAACAGCATTTTAATGTGAAAATTAAAATCTTGTTGAAGTAGATTATATTTTATCAACCTGGTCTAGGAAGGAAACACTTACTTCTTTTGTATCCTCCATAACACAAATAAAGGCTGACTATTACTACTAAATCCATTACTTTTAGATAAAATAGTAGGACTAATGTGTGTGTGTTTGTGTGTGCATGTTCACATGCATGTGTGTGTTTCAATGTACATTTATATGGAACTAACCAAATCAACCAGTTTTCAAGTTGACTTACTCAGTAAAGAATGCATGGTCTTTTCCAATAAAAGACTCTGACTTGAATATAGAAAGTGTGAGAAAAACAAAGACATTTAATGAACAGAACCAAAGTGGTTCTTGTTTATCTGGAAAGCCATACTAAGTCATAGTACCATCTGAACAACAACCACTACCCCCACTGTCTTTCATTTTTAAATTCCACTTTTGTTTAACAAAGTTCATAGTGTGGGAAAACTCTACCAATACTTTTGGCTCTAAATGATCTTCCTATTAACAGTATCCTCATACAGAGAGGGTGTATTAACTTGGAGCAGAGCTATCGCATGGTTTCAATGCAATTTACAAAACACACTACTCTCTGATGTAAATATGAAGAGAAGGACATGCTGCTTCACAGGAAGTTGTACAATTTGATTCTTTCTGGTAGAAGCTTGCTGATTTCAACTTTACAGGGATATGATACATTGCAGTACTTTCCAAAAAGTAGCAGAAGAGAAATGCGGGGGTTAGGAAGGCTTCAAAAGGTAGGAAGACAAGCAGTTATTCTAACACTTTCCTAAATGGTGTTTCTCCAAGTTGACCATCATCACAGCCTTTCCGCCATATTGATGGCCAAGTGGGAGAATGAGATCCATATCATCAGCATTATATTGATCAAAAATACAAAGCCTGATAATCCTACACAGAGAGAAGAAACAAGCAAAATGTCTCTCTATTTTCTTACTCTGAAAACTAGTTGGCAGATATTTTTCTGCTCCCCCACATCATGGCTTAAATTCTGCACTTAAACCAAATATGTGTTTCTACAAGTATGCCTTCTACTCTTTTAGGGGGAGGACTTAGGTTTGTTTTTGTTTCTCCAGGGAGAGGCCTGCTACACAGGGTTTCACACATACTAGTTAAGCACTCTATCACTGAGTACCATCCCCGATGTAGTTTTGGACATTTTAAGACTAACTTCATTTTTGATATGCTCATGTCAGCCAGATGGAGAAATCACAAATGCAAGTAACTGCTTGGCATGAGTTCAACTGTGAAAACAATAGTCCTCTCTTACACAGTGTGTAGTTCTTGAATGAGCAGCATGGAACTTGTGAGAAATGCCAAGCTGGAGGTCCTACACCTGACCTATGTAACCACCATCTGCAATGTGCTTGGCACACTCCTTCTAAATACATTTCAGTGGATTTGAATGGATTTTAACAAGCTCTCCAGATGTTTCTTATGCCCATTAAAGCTTGAGAAATAAGTACTATTCCATTAAAAAAAGTTACCCAGTTTTACTACAAATAAGAAACCAAATTAATACATCTTATCAGTATTAGAGTAAACCAAAATGAGATGAGAATGATTTAAAAAATGTTTCCATCTCTGCATTTATTTTCACTATTATTCATCATTCAGCCCTAAAGCCTAGTCTCTAAGTTCAGCACAGCCGTGCAAATACAAGAATTGCTTTGATACTACAACTATGGATCATGTTTGCATTTACCTTTAAGTCCTGCATTAAAGCATGATCTTATTCTACACACAACCACCTCTCTCAATTTTCTAAAATGAAAGACTGGTTGTCAAGCATAAGACAAATCTAGAGACCTGCTAAGAGGGCTAGGAAATACCGGGCAACAGGTACTAATGGAAAAGCATCAGCAAGTGGTAGGTAGCCTTTAACTATTTGAAGGAGAAAGCAAGTTCCGAAAGGTTCTGGAGGTATCTCAGTAGCTGCTAAGCAGAGTCCATCATTTTTCCTCTTGTTCTTACAAACTGACAAGAAATTCCTACAGTAGGGGCTCAGCCAGTACAATTGGCTAACTGAACCTGCAGGCATTTCATCATCTCGCTAGCAAAAGAAAAATAAATCCTGTGCCCCAAACCAAACAATCAGTACCCTGGATAACAGTTCACACCTCCTCCTACCTGCTCTCCACCCAGAATCTGGATAATGTGGGTTCCCCAGGTTACCCAGAAAAAGTCAAAATTCATCTTTCCATATTTTCAGAGGGTAGGGAGTTCAAAACACCAAATAATCCCAATACATTAATGTGTATGTGTGTGTGCCTGCATGTACATATTCACATGTGTGCCTGCCTGTGGAGTCCAGAAGAGGGTGTCAGATTCCCTGAAGCTGGAGTTATAGCCAGTTATGAGCCAGCCAACCTCAGTGCTGGGAAATGAATTCCTGTCCTGTGATAGAGCAACAAGCTCTCTGAATCCTTGAGCCATCTTTCTGGTCCCCAGCTGTTTTGAGATGGTAACAGAAGCTATTTGCTGTAAGGATCTGCCACATCATTTTTATCATTTCTAGGAAATTTGTGATAAAGTAAAAGTAATTGGAGAGTGGGAGGGCTGGACTGGGGGCGGGGGGAGAGAGAACACTGAGATGGAGATGTAACCTGAAGTCATAAATAAATATTTAAAAAAGTAATTTCAACAGTGCTGAGGCCATATTAGTATTTTTTCCTTTATTTTTTATTTCTTCAAGTTACATCTCAATCGCAGTCCCCTCCCTATTCCCCCTCCAGTCCCACCCTCACACCCTCAACCCCCCATCCTCTTCCCTTTTTTTTCTTTTAAGTTTAAGGTATATCTTATTTCCCCCTACAGTTTCTCCTTTCAGTCCAACAAATGGCTCTTTCTCTTATAATAATAAATACAATACAGTACAACAGAGGTAATTAGGTCACAGTTATGAGGGTTATATGGCTTAACGTACATTCCCAATGACCAGTCCATATGTATTTGACACCTGACTTTAACATTCTACTATCTAAACATCTCCACGAGTTTAAAGTTCTATATCTGACTCAACATTCATACTAATTGCAACACAATTTTAAAAGTATCTTCTTAGATGTATAACACTCTCTTGACTCCTAAACAACTCAAACAGATAGACTCTATCTATCTGTTCTTCAATCACCTCAGAGACCTGAGAGGGATAAATATATCTGATTTTATAGGAAGTACAGGGCCTGCAGCTTCCCAAACTAAGAAATGACATACCAGTGGCTGCCTGGACAGTTCCCATTTTCTCTCCATACATTACAGCATCGATCTTCAGTCATTTGGCCCCGCTTCTCTGACAGACATTGATTGTAGAGCAGGGGTTATGAAGGACTTACCTACCCTGTCTTGGCAGAGCTAGGCTGTCGACTTACCTGCTTCCAGGTTTTGTCCTTTTTGGACAGCATTCTGTCTACAGTTGGAGCAAGGGGCATTTCCTACCAAGAGATAGGCTTGCGACTAATTCAATCATCTCCCACTGGAGATTCTTCGATGCTCATCTTCTACTTGGAGGAGAATAGGGGGTGTTGTCAGGAGTTGATATGTCTTGATATAAAAAAATCTAAAGTTATGAAAACATCTTTGAATGCCATATTCTGCAGATCTCTTGAGGTTTTTGAAGAGGCCCTATCTATCTCTTATATTAGGGTAAGCAGATGTTGCTTGTCTCTTAGCAGGTTTATTTCTGATTAGCTTAGCAAGTAACTATAATAGGCTGTCACAGTACCTAACAGAATGACCGGCTTGCATAACCATTAGTTTGCATTTCTTAATTATCCAAAACAGTTTATGACAGTTAGTAGTAAAAGGCCGAAACATCACATTTCATTTTTTTTCTTTACCTCCTAACCCTTCCATCCCATTTCTCTGGGGTGGGGTGTCCTTATATAATAGTCCCTCATCTCAGTTGAGAGGTCGTATGAGGGCCAAGAGCCTCTTCATTCATTGGGGATCTATGAAGCAGTACCATCAGTGAAAAGTGTCTCGTTGCCTGGGAGAGAGAACTACTAAACAAACAAATCAATAAGCATACAATAGATAAAAAAGACTAAAAAATAGAAAAAATATAACTTATATATAAAAAATAAATAAAAATTAAAAATAAGAAGTCTATGTCCAAGTTCCCTTTGGTGTGTTAGTTGTAGTATTGATACCTTCTATCATATAGCTAAAATCCTACTATAAGTGAATAGATGCCATATGTGTCCTTCTGAGTCTGGGTTAGTTCACTCAGGATGAGCTTTTCTAGTTCCATCCATTTGGCTGCAAATTGCATAATTTCATTGTTCCTGATAGTTGAATAGTATTCCATTGTGTAGATGTACCACAGTTTTTTAACCCATTCTTTGGTTGAGGGACATCTGGGTTGTTTCCAGTTTCTAGCTATTACAAATAAGGCTGCTATAAACATAGATGAGGAAACTTCCTTATGATTCCGTGAAGAGGCATTTGGGTGTATACCCAGAAGTGGTATGGCTGGGTCCTCAGGCAAAGCTATTCCAAGTTTTCTAACATATCGCCAGACTGACCTCCATAGTGGTTGCACAAGCCTGCATTCCCACCAGCAATGGAGTAGGGTACCCCTTTCTCCACACCCTCGCCAGCATGTGCTGTCATTTGAGTTTTTGATCCTAGCCATTCTGACAGGTGTGAGATGGAATCTCAGAGTCGTCTTGAGTTGCATTTCTCTGATGATTAAGGATGTTGAGCATTTCTTCAAGTGTCTCTCAGCCATTAGGGATTCCTCCTTTGTGAATTCTCTATTTAGGTCTGTCCCCCATTTTTTTATTGGATTATTTGGTTTCTTGGCATTTAATTTCTTGAGTTCTTTGTAGATTTTGGATATTAGCCCTCTGTCAGATGTGGGGTTGGTGAAGATTTTCTCCCAGTCTGTAGGCTGCCGTTTTGTTCGAATGACAGTGTCCTTTGCCTTACAGAAGCTTTTCAGTTTCATGAGGTCCCACTTATTGATTGTTGATCTTAAGTCCTGAGCTGTTGGTGTTCTGTTCAGGAAGTTGTCGCCTGTGCCAATTAGTTCGAGGGTTTCTCCCACTTTATCTTCTAGTAGATTTAGTGTGACCGGCCTTATGTTAAGGTCTTTGATCCACTTGGACTTAAGTTTTGTACAACGTGATAAGTATGGGTCTAACTTCATTCTTTTACAAATGGACATCCAGCTGGACCAGCACCATTTGTTGAAGATGCTGTCCTTCTTCCATTGTGCCGTTTTGGCTTCTTTGTCAAAAATTAGGTGGCCATAAGTGTGTGGGTCTATTTCTGGATCTTCAATTCGATTCCATTGATCTACTGGTCTGTTTCTATACCAATACCATGCTGTTTTTACAACTATTGCTCTGTAGTACAGCTTGGAATCTGGGATGGTGATACCTCCAGATTTTTTTTTATTGTACAGGATTGATTTAGCTATTCTGGGCTTTTTGTTGTTCCATATGAAATTGAGAATAGCTCTTTCCAGGTCTATAAAGAATTGTGTTGGTATTTTGATAGGAATTGCATTGAATCTATATATTGCTTTTGGTAGGATGGCCATTTTTATTATGTTGATCCTACCTATCCATGAGCATGGGAGATCTTTCCATCTTCTAAAGGCCTCTTCCATTTCTTTCTTCAAGGGCTTGAAGTTCTTGTTGTATAGGTCCTTTACTTGCTTGGTTAGAGTTACCCCCAGGTATTTTATGTTGTTTGTGGCTATTGTGAAGGGGGTTGTTTTCCTTATTTCTTTCTCAGCCCATTTGTTTGTTGTATAAAGAAGGGCTTCTGATTTTTTTGAATAAATTTTGTATCCAGCCACTTTGCTGAAGGTGTTTATCAGGTGTAAGAGTTCTCTGGTGGAATTTTTGGGGTCGCTTATGTATACTATCATATCATCTGCAAATAGGGATAATTTGACTTCTTCGTTTCCAATGTTAATCCCCTTGATGTCCTTTAGTTGTCTTATTGCTCTAGCAATGAGGCCATATTTGTATCACAATGAATACCTATAGTGTCTGTAGTCTTCTTGACACTATGCTTTAGATAATTTATCTCATTTGTTCCTCATATTAACTATAAGGAGCAAGAAGTATTATTATTTACATTTGACAGATGGGAAAAACAAACCTGAGAAAGGTCAGATAACTTCACCAAGATCCCACAACCACCAAGTGCCTGATTCTGACTGAATTTACACTGACTCTAGCCTGTGAATTCAGATTTCTGGGACCTTCATTTTCACAAAAGAGAATGATCACATAAAAAAACAAAAAAACAAAATTTGATGGGTGCTGCTTTTCCAAGCCACATGAACCAAAGCACTCACTCCCATAGATCACTCCTTGTTACCTATAAATCAGAGAGTCTCTCACGTGCTAGGTATGCATACACACTTCATATAATGGCAGCAAAATGATAAAAATGACTGGCTACTCAGTGGGTATTATTCATGCAAAAGCCAGGTGTCATCTTATGAGAGGCAAAGGAAGGCTCAGAGTTTGAGTTCATAAGAAAATTCCAATAGGAGTCGATGTTCTTGAAGCTTAGATAGTACTCAATAGTCAGTACTCAATCTTCTTGAATCATACCAATAGCAAAGTAAAACTTTCAGAATGACAAAATGAGTTTCCAGGACAGCAACAATGCCTTGCAGCATTCCTGTTACAGATACCGATATGAAATGGGCAAAATACAGAAATGACCTCATAATATTCTAATATTGAGAGAATGGCTATCATCTCTCCATGAATTACTTGGTAAGTGGCCTGGATAACAAACTGTGAAGATATTAGAGGACTAGAGGACTAGAATGCTCTCTTGGTAAGAGAAGAAAGTTTGCCCCATGCCTGAAGAACTATAGACGAACTCAATAGTACATTCTGCTCCTTTGTTTCCTAAATCATAGTTTATATAAGACATTTCTTTAGAAGTTTAAGAATGCTGATAGCATTCACACAGTTGTCACCTGTCTTCATTGTATTTTCTGCAAAATGTAATACAGGATTGATTTTCCTTCTTTCTGACTATTAGAAGTTCATTCTCCCTTTTGCACTATGAATGGATGTCTACATCTCTTTCCACCATCCTTTTTTTTTTTTTTTGCTCTGCTTCTTTGGGAATCAGGATGTTGACAGTGAGTTGAGTTGGAGAGTTCATTTCTTTTCCTACAACAGTGAACACCCTAAAATAAAGGCCACCCTCCTGGCAGAAGCAGATGCTGTCTATCTACTCGACTCCCTGCTTCCTGCTAAAGACTGGCACCCAGCTGTGAGTAATTTCATGTTTCGATGGTGTATTAAGTAGAAGAAAAGCACCCAGAAAGAAGAAAGAAAACACTGTCTGACACAGGCATTGAGGTTAACAAGGACTATTTGCTAAACCTACCTAGCTGTGCTTAGTACTGGCTTGCTGTGGGAAAGCCAGTACTAAGACCAATTGGAGGCACAGCTCCCTCTTTCAGAAGTCAGCAGCCTCAAGTGCTTCTCCTATGAGAGCAAGCACCACAAAGGAAGAAGCTCAACTCCCTCTGAGACTATCCTTTCTGACCTATTTTGCTCCCGTCAGGGCTGGGAGGAAGAGGTACCTTCTGGTTAACTTTGGTGGCGGCCACAGTCAGATTGTGCAGATCCAGGGGATTGCAATCCGTTTCGTTCATGCAGCAACTGGGGGGGATGCCGTGCTCCGGGAAGTAGGGGCTGCTGCTCCAGTTGGTGTAGTTCTGCACGCCGCAGCAGCTCAGCTGTTAATAAGAAAAAAAAATTTTTTTAAATCAAGAGCTGTTGGCCGAATGCAGCAGTTTCCTCACTTCCTGCCCTGCAACTTCTGTAAGAAAAACATCAAGCCTGCATGGTGGTGGTGCACTCAGAAGGCAGAGGCAGGCAGGTCTTTGTGAGTTCGAGGACAGAGTGGACAGCCATGGCTATAGAGAGACCCTATCTCGAAGAAAAAAAAAGAGCAAAGCATCAGTCAAGCTCCCAAAATAGCATACATATCTTTGGTATGGAAAAATGAACTCGAGCTCTACTGCCAATCATCCTTGGTACCCATCTGAGCTCAGAGAACACAGTTGAGTCCTTGTTATGCTGTCTTTCTTACTACCCCCACAAGTGGAGTAGTTTGTGTCTGACCTTGCTAGACATCACATTCATGTAAGAATGCTATTAAACATGCAATGCCTATATTAATTCCACCCAGGACATGGATAGGCAAGGGACAGTTTCTAAAAGGTTTCTACTAGATCTACAATCATAAGTAGATAAACAGCTTAAAGAAAATGATTTACATATGGGATAAAGAGCTGGTATTGGTAAACTACAGACTACTTGTCTGTTTTCGTAAAGATGTTTTGAGAACTGGTCATGCTGTTTGTTTATGTATTGCCTATTGCCCATGGGTCCTTTTGTGCCATAGAGGCACAGTTGGTTGCGACACAGAGTATAAGGGGTTCCCCATAGTCTAAATATTTTCCATTTCTCTCCTTTTGTAAAAGGTTTTCTGATATCTCATGTAGAGAATGTGAAAGCAAATGAGACAAAAATGTTATTGATTGATGAACCTCTCTTATACTTTTGATTTTCCAAAAGTCTGAAATGTCATCAAAATAAATTTCAAAATTTTACTGTTTTAATTTTTGAAGTTTAAATATAATTACATCATTTTATCTTCTGCAGACCGTACCTGACAGATCTTCAGTTTCCTTTTGGTTCATTTTCCACCCTTACTACACTGTCCCAAGTAGCTGCTGCTCACCTGACTTCTCTGTGTGGCTTGGAGGCACCAATTCCAGAGAGCCATTCTTCAGGAATCAGCTGTTAGCTAGATTGACATCCACCCACCACCTAGCTCCTTCCCAGTGGTTCAGCTTTTAAGGACAAATGCGGTTTTCTTTTTTTTTAATGTTTATTACTTCAATTTACATCTCCATCACAGTCCTCTCCCTCCACCCCAAAGGAAAAATAAAAAGGACAAATGCAGTATCCTTTGCATGCTCAGCACTGTTAACAATACAAGATACATTGGAGGGAGTGTGTCTTCCTAGAAATCCAAAGCCTGAACAGACAGATGCTTGAAGCCAACTCTTGAAAACAGAACTGGACAAAGAGTTCAAGGATAAGAATCCACAGTATATGCAACTGGTCTAACCTACCAACCTATCAGTCCTAGAGGGCTAAGCCCAGTACTGTATATGCTAGCTCCATTTTCATCTCTTTCCCCAAAACTTACGCTGCGCTGCACATGGTTCACGGCCCGGCTCCTCTCATCATTGCCATTGTAGTTCTGCATGGCATCCGTGTAAGTCCTCAGGAAGGTGTCCTTGATCTATGGAAAATAAAGGAGAATGCATTTTTAGTCTACTGTAGCCTAAACTGACTCAGATTCCTACCAGCTTCTACCCCAGCACCATCTCTTCAGAAATTTTCTCAGTAAATGGTGACTAGGGAGGGAAAGCCCTGTTTTCTATGGCGCTCAGAAAATCCACTAAAGGTTTAACTAGCTGAGGGATTTAAAGAAAAAGTTGGTCTTGACCACCACCAATTTAAAGGGAACCAGGCCTGTCAGATGGCTCACTGAAGTGGCTAGGTGGGTTCTGAAAGGGCTGTAAAAGTGACTATGGCCAAACCTCAGGCATTAATTTTCTAGTTTTTTTTTTTATTGATTCATGCCAAACTTCCTTTCTATAACTTTGTTTGACATTATGCAGTCAGAATGGTAATAGATACACCACTAACAAGATGGGAAGATTAAAGTTTTGGCTCCATACTGACCTTTATTCTACCATATAGGAGTGGGGTAAAAACCACCTTTCACTTAACTATAATTACTGAGGCTAAAATAAAAGAGTAAAGGACAAGAGTTTTTTTGTTTTGTTTTGTTTTGTCAGTAAAAAGTTAATGAAATTGTTCCTCCTTGTCAGTGAACATATTTGTCCTTGGGATCATTTTTAAATTCCATCCCTTTGAAAATCTGAGGAAAGTGAGGTGTTGGGTATACTACTAGGCCATGTGGCTTATGTTAAAAAAAAAAAAAAAACCCTGATTGATGCAATGCCTCTGGATTAGGAGAGCAGCAAATGGCAATAATTATTTGGTGGTAAGCTCAAAGCTAAACATGGTAACTCTCACAACTAGGCATATTCCTTACTAAATTCCAGAAGCAATGACCTTGGGATAGTTACAAGACAGACACTAGCTGTGAGACATTTAGCTCCAAACCAAAGTGGCGACCATACTCAACTCTGTCACCTCAGTTCACTCCTGAGTTATCTCTCAGAGTGGGGAATTGTATACAGAACAGACCTTGTGTCACCTGAGGACATATGCTCAAGAAACAAGATTTCAGCAAATCCAGGCTTCTTCATGACATCAGTCCAAGTCAGTGGTATCTGTGTGATCTACTGTTACCTCGTGAGTTTCATCACTTAGTCAAAGTCAACCTTTATTTGTAATCAGGGTGAGACTGCAATCCCTAATGACTGTGATGAAAGGGAGAACAGGACTTCCGGTGTTTACGCCATGGACTCAGGCCATGTGTCAGGGCTGCTGAGGCCACAGCTTCATCCCATTTCTCTTCAGCTAAAAGTAAGACTGTGCAGTCTAACTAGATGCAGCATGCATGGGAAACTTAGGTTTCTGGAACTTAACTTTGGCCTTTAGGATGCTTCCTATGGTGGAAGGCAAAATCAGGGCAATAGGGAAAGGAACAGAACATACACAAGGCAATCTCCCAGGGACTAGAGCTCAGCAGTATAAAACAGAGCCTAGGAAGCCATGCTGCCAGGCAGGCATTCAAGAGCCACACTACTCAGTGCAGTTGACATATATAGTGTTATGTTCTCTACTACCTCACACCTATTTATCACAGTTTCCCTGCTCTTTATGTGGCATAATAGTGGATTTACAAAGCAGGACAATTAGCTCAGCCTGCCTCTAGTGTCAGAAACCTTACAAAGACATACATGTGCTTTGTGGAAATAGCTAATTTCAAAGGAGTATTTAATGCACATTGGAAGTACTGCTTTAAAACAAAGAGGAAAATCTTTTTTCGAAAGCGCTACAGAGAAAACTCCAGTGAATATCAACACTGATGGATGTAAAAGCTTGGGGAGTTCCTGGCTAGCTTATATGCACCCGTTATATGTTCCACTCATTTTCAAAAAGACTCTTTAGCTGAATTTGCCACCCTGAGTATACTCACCTCATGACGAAACACAAATCCAGAAATGCCAGCTACAAGCTCAGCCAGGAACACCAGGGACAGGAACATGGCATACTAAAAATGAGGTGAACAAGGACAAAGTTACAAGGCATGATTAAGAAGGCTTTGCGAGGCTGGAGAGATGGCTCAGCGGTTAAGAGCACTGGCTGTTCTTCTAAAGGACCCGGGTTCAAATCCCAGCAACCACATGGCAGTTCACAGCCATCTGTAATGGCCGGGTGTGGTGGCACAAGCCTTTAATCCCAGCACTCGGGAGGCAGAGGCAGATGGATCTCTGTGAGCTCAAGGCCAGCCTGGTCTACACAGTGAGTTCCAGGATAGCCAGGGATACACAGAGAAACCCTGTCATGAAAAACAAACAAACAAACAAAGGCTTTGCAGGGCTGGACATATAGCTCAGCAGTTAGGAGCACTCTTGTAGAGGACTCATGTTTAATTCATAGCACCAATGTCAGGTGACTCACAAATGCCTGTAATTCCATCTCCAAGGGCATACAATGCCTCTAGCCAATGTGGGCACCTGCACTCATGTGCATATACCCACCCACAGACACAGATACATGGACAGCGAGAGAAAGGAGGACAGTTGGGGAAGACAGACAGACAGACAGACAGACAGTCATATAGTTAAACTAATTTTTTTTTAAAAAGAAGAGAACTTATTTTAGAGTGAGCATTCTTCTACTAGGGGCAATTAGACAAGTCCTTATTATAACTAGAGAAAATTAAGAAACGTAAATATCCTTGTTAGAATTTCACACATGAATAGCAACATAGAAAACTGGCATTTTAATATGTACAAGCATTTTGGGGCATGGATGTGAAAGAGGCTTCAACTGACACTGGGACCCATCATCTCAGACCAATCAGGAGTAACCTGAAAGGGTCATCTACTCCAAAGTGTTGTCTACTTTCAATATGAAAATATTTAAGCTACAAAAATAATCTGTTCTGGGGGTCTCACGGGCCATGGCTCTGCCCAGTCTGGGAGGCTTTTTCCCTTCTTCTTAATGCTGAGCTAGCCCCTGCAAACTCAATCTATGCAGATTACTCTCATTTATTATATATATATATATATATATATATATATATATATATATATATATATATATATATATATATATAAGTGCTGAGCATAGAACCTAAGGCCTTCAGTGCTCTACCACTGAGCTGTCACCCCAGCCCTACCTGTTCTATTGGAAGGGCCTCTGTTCTGTGTCCCTCAGGCCACAGATCTGCCTACTTCCAATTTCCACTTGCCAGTATTGGCTCTGCTCTCAGAAAGTATAAGGGTCCAACCACACTTAAACACCTTAGCCCTCTGTATATATGAGCATGACCAGGATGCAGAGCTGGGCTGCCACTTTGCATTTGGGCAAACCCCTCCATTTTCTTAACCACATCTCACAGTAAAGGGCTACAAGCCACTGTATTTGGAAGTGCACCCTCTCATCTCTTATCAAAGAACAGAATACGTGTAGCAGTGTGTTCCTCTCCAGTATGCTGGTTATCTTGGAACATGGTACCCTCAGCAGGTTCTTATGGAGATGGTTGCCTCTGGGCTGGGCACTGAATGGAATTTATAACCTCTCAAAAAGCAAGTACTTGATATTACTAACAGTAATCCAAGGTGTTTCTCATCCTATTCTACCCACATTTCCCAATTTGAAAAACACACACTCTTTGTGTCTCTGTCTGTCTCTCTGTACACATACAAATGTCTGAATTTAAGGATGTTACATGGCAATTTTGAGTTATTTTGGATTTTTGCCATTTTTTTCTGACTTTGAAAAACAGACAAAAGGATAAGGAATTAATTTCTTATCAATAGGTTATATGTCTTATAAACTGCTTCTTCTCATCTCAAAATGAAATATAGCAGTTTTGAGTGCTTGCAATGACCCCAAAATGATGATGTGGATGGACTACACAATGCCACATAACTTACCTATAATGTGTACATATGATATAAGTATATAAATTTGTATAGAATCACAAATAACTCCTCTTAGAGACACATACACTAAAAAATGAAGCAGTAGGTTAAAATAACCATTTGTTCTAAATATTAATGAAATTCTATACAAATGCACAACCACTAAAATATTAAGCATGATGTTATGATATCCAATGTATATAATTTCTCTCTATACTTTATAGAAAATATGATCAGAATCATATACAACTCTGAGGAGAGTCTCATACCAAGCCTTCAATATACCAGAAAGTTCTGTGGAAAACAGAAAGTTCTGTGGAAAGATAACTGTCAGAAGCCAAGTGGAAGAAAAAGGACATTTATCTCTGTAGCCAGGCATCCTCTCTGGGCCTCCATATAGGATACATTGTTACTGCCGATGATTTTTCAGTTATTAAGGGTAAAGCTACAGGAGGATCATAAGAATCTAATGATAGTTAAAACTACACTAAGAGCCCCTCAGCAGCCTGCCCTTACCTTTAGGGGTGCTGCACTGCTCTATCTACACTATTAGAATACAGGCCTCTGCAGTGGTCCTGGAGGCCACCTGCCATTGCATCAGCCATCTGAGCAAGAGCTTCTGGCTTAGTTCAACTCCCTCAACAAGGCCAGAGAATGGGAGTTAGGAGAAAAGCATGCACACACATCAATGACAAGACTAACGGAGGTAGAGAGGCCTGCTCCAATTAGATCTTGGACATAGAAGGCTGTACATGTTCAGGATGATCCCTTGCCTATCAAAACTACACATCACGTCACACAGGGGATTTCTAAGCCATTTGGAAACTGGCGCAGGAGATCTTGCCAAGAAGACATTAATCGTTCACTAGAATCAATGGCCACTGCTTTGCCAATCTACCTCCAGAAGCTGGGACTATGCTTACTGTGCCAGGCTGTGTTTGGTGTAGTTTTTCCCACTGGAAGAATTGAAGAGTGGATTAGTTAAGAGTCTAGTGTAACATTAAAATCAATGAATGTTAAAGTCTTTTCTTTGTGTGTGGCTTCAAGAAGGGCTACTTAACTATCATGTGAATTTACTGTTTTACGAGAATAATTGAGAAAGCACAATATGCTGAGATATTCTTACCAGTTTCAGCATCCATGGACTACCACGGCATGTAGCAAAGCATCCAAAGAGGCCAAAAACAACAATAGTGGTACCGGTTCCAATGAGCACATAGGGAGCATTTGTGGAGTTCTCAGCAATAAGGGAGATATAGGTGCCCAAAGTAAGCTTTCCCCAGACTCCAACAGCCAACAGGATCACCCCAGTGATCTGAAAAAGAAAGAGAAGAGAGCATGAAACATTGCCAAAAGAGGTGAGAATGGACATTGTCTTAGTTACTACTCTGTTGCTGTGAAGAGAGACCATGACATAAGGCAACTTACAGAAGAAAATGTTACTGGGGGCTTACAGTTCCAGAGGAAGTACAAGACCATCATGGTGAGGAGCATGACAGCAGGCAGGGAGGCATGGTGCTGTATCAGTAGTGGAGAGCTTACATCTTGATCCACAAGTACAGGCAAAGAAGGAGAACTAACTGGGAATGGTATGGGATTTTGAAACCTCAGAGCCTGCTCCCAATGACACACCTCCTCCAACAAGGCCACACCTCCTAATCCTTCCCAAACAGTTTTACCGGCAGAGGGAGTACAAATATATACAAATATAGCATTCAAATTTATGAGCCTGTGGGGGGCCATTCCTATTCAAACCATCATAGACATAGAGCAATGTAGCCATACTTCAAGAATCAAGCTTCCGTGAGCAAGGTGTACTTGTTGAAGGATTCCCTGAACAGTAAGAAATGTTAGATACCATGAGCCAAAACTGTTACAGAGTAAAGGCACTTTAATTGTATGTAATTAGATCTGCCCCTTATATATCTTACATGTAGTTTTTATATTAATAGGAAATCAAGTCAATAAAAGACATTTTAAAAGCTGCTTAAAGAACATCGTAACGCACTTCTGAGAGGCACTCGTGTGTGTGTGTGTGTGTGTGTGTGTGTGTGTTTGACACTGAGTCAGGCATGACCCCAGAAAGAACACTGACTCCCTTCTTCAATGACATATGAAGGTAGAGCAGGTTTTATGGCCATCCTGTTTAACATTTTAAGAACAAGAATATTCTTCTTGTCCAATTACCATCAAAATCTCTATAAAGAAAATATTTCAGACAGTTTTGAATCCCCATTGATGTGCCTGCCACCTTACAACACTTTATTCATTATAAAGCAACAGAAGAGTCTGAATATCTCTTGGTATTGTTTATAATGCTATTTGTCAAATATCATCAGCCATTGCAATGGAAATCTTTATTATGTATCTAAAATCTAGCCCTGTATATTTATCAGGCCTTTACTTAAGGTAGTAGAGGCTCAGAACTGTGTGTTAGGCCTTACTCTCTATTCCCTGTAATATTCTCCATTCCCTGCAGGTTCCAGGCCTAAGCAATTGTGACTAGTGAAGCCATGGGTTCCTTTGAGTCCACACCATCCCACAATTGCTATATCCTTTGATTCGCTTACAGCTTGACGAAATACATATTCAAAAGTGACCATTTTCAAATTACTACTACTTTTGGAATGAAGACTTAAGTACATCCCTAGCTTTGTGCTACCCTACAGCTCAATGTTCCACACTGATAATCACACATTTCTGCTCAGTCTACCCAAATGAAGAGGCAAGATTAGAAACTAGAGAAAAATAGTACTACACATATGCACGCACACACACATATATGATAAATTACTTCTTCAAAGAAGAAAAGGCATAAACATACGGTAGTCTTAACACTGTATGCTGCATAATTAGGCTTTGGTTGAACTTTGGTAAGATGCATATGAAATTTATTATGGCAACTCAACTATGTTGCCCCAATAGCTTAGAGCTAGCACTATACATGACTGATTTAAGGGTTATATGAGAAAAGAGTGAAGATATGACACACATTTGAGGAGAAAGCATTTGATACTAATTTTGGGGAGAAGGGGGTCCAGTGGGAGGCTGACCGCCAATAGGAATCGCTTTAGAGAATTAAAACCAATAATGCAGATGTTGCCAAGAGTTTCACATCCTCTGCTGACACCTGGTGGTCATTTTTTAAAAAAGCACTTTCCCTGAATAATTTCTTTGGCCACACTCTGCCCACAGAAACTTAAAATGAACTTTACCGACTAGAATCAACTCTCGTGTTACCAGGGTAAAAACAGACTGTGCTGGGTAAAACAAGATGCCCATAGCCAATCTTCCACTCTCAAATTAGCTAGAAATAATTCCACAGTAATTGAATTATTCTAAGATGTTCAACAGCAAGGGCAAGGCCTAGGTATGATATATATGACGGCTGCCATGTGTGCTGGATGGTTGCAGTGGTGGCCACAGACAACACACACACACACACACACACACACAGAGAGAGAGAGAGAGAGAGAGAGAGAGAGAGAGAGAGAGAGAGAGAGA
>CAJQZJ010000248.1:2028428-2045120 GCA_907164525.1 Lophiomys imhausi | reverse complement strand
AGAGAGAGAGAGAGAGAGAGAGAGAGAGAGAGAGAGAGAGAGAGAGACAGAGAGAGAGAGAGACAGAGAGAGAATGTGATAGAGACTAAGAAGAAAGTGTCAGAGTTAGCTCTTATTTATTTTCCAATGCCCAGTACAGTCTGGGCATAGCTCAAATTTATGAGGAACAGAAGACCATTAGCTGCTACTAGTATAGGCTCTGAAACAAGGCTGAACAGAAATATAATAGCAGCATTAGAAGAGGCATATCACTGCTGGGGAAGATAGCTCAGTCACACAGACCAGTACGAATGAAATTCTAAGTTTAATATTTAGTACAGGAGAGAAAACCAAACCAAACCAAACCAAAACAAAACAAAAAGTTAGATCAGACTAAGAAAAGATTTTTTAAAAAAAAATAGCATAGGCTACTTTAAAATTACAATGAAAGAAAGTCATGGAGAGTTTTGGCCGTATGCCACAGTGTTCCCAAAGGCTCCTGGAAGAGCCTTGCCAGGTTTCATTTGCATCACAAACTGGATATTTGGGGAGTAGTCAGCAGACCTAAGTGATTCTCTTTGTTGCCATCAGGTCATTCCAGGTACTACTGGTAGGCTCCTTGCCAATCCTGCACTACCCTGATTTCTCTCAGGAGTCCAGTGCCATAGGATTCCTTCTCACTCTGCCAGAGCAGACCATAGATTTGACCAACTTGCTCTAGCTCTACACGTGACAAAGTCCCCATAACCTTCACTCGCCTTCCTGAACACCTAGCTTGGGAGCTCCATCTTCTAAATGATGACATGAGTTCCTCTTTAGCATATCACCAATTCAAGAACGTTTTAAAGGGCAACAGGGAATTCAGTCACAGAGGTAGAAGCTATAGCTAAGAGACCTGTTCTATGAAGCTGTATGGGAGAGAAGGCACAGCACCAACAAAAAGAAACACCAAAGGGACAGTAGGTGGGAATCTCAGCTAGTTCTCATTCTATGGGAAAGCCATGGCTCAACTATTCCAGAGCTTCACAGGTTAATATGTTCTTGGTGAGTACACACAGAAGTACTGTAGGTCAGTCTTCCACTCCCATGGCTCTGTAACTCAGAAAAAAAATATGGCGCAGAAATGGCATATATATGGCATTTATCAATAGTTAAAATGCAGATCCCTCAGGGTGTTAGACTTTAAGAGAAAAAGTAGGCAAGAAAGTATTCTTAGGTGAATTTGTTCGCTAAAGGGAGACTGGAAGAGCATGCTTTCTGCAGCATGGGGGACATGGTTATGAAGAGCACTGAAAGGAGCCAGACTGGCAAAAAACAAACAAACAAAAAACAAAACAAAACAAAAAGAAGTCTCCATTTATCTCATGGTGTTCTCTTTAAACTTTGCAAAGTAACAGTGTATGCCCATTATATTTATAATTTTGTTTCTTCTTTTTACATTTTTTTTTGCTTTTTATTACTGGTTGGTGTACCTACTACACTAAAAGAGACTAATAATTAGAATGTATAGAGGTATCTTGTGGGCTTGGGAACCCACTGGAAGATAGGAACCACAAAGGGACTCAATGTATTTAAAGGCGGGTATATGCTAGAGTTCTAGACTTGAGGGTCAGAAGACAACAAGGGCTTGCAGTTCTGTTAGTAGCTGTGTGGGTTTTGGCTTCCTGGGCCTCAGTTCCCTCTCCAGTAAGATCATGAAGTAGAAAAAAAATCTGGTTTTCTTGTGTCCTAACTCTAACATTCTGTCTGATACAAGAAAACTGCATCTCAAACCCAAGATGCTCACTAACTCTGCAATAAATTTACACATGTGGTTCTGGTAAAATAACAAAAGACAGTTTACAAAGCTCTCCTTGTGCTTGACAAACCATCAGCCACAAGATAAGCCAGTCAGTTCATTTCTATACTGAAATTTTTCTGTTTAGTCACCTTTCAATGAGCCATCCAGCTCTTAGGTCATAGAGGAGAGGAGAAGATCCAGTGAATTACAAGTTTTTATACCGATAACCCAAAATTCATAAGCCTTTTGGCATAACCACAGCTTTGTTTTTTATATGAAGCGAGCTCTTATCTCAATAGCAATGAGACATTACTACAAACTACTTTCTAAGTAAGTTATTTTAGCCAATTCCATTCTTCAGCTTTATCTTGTACATACACAGGTGTGTGTGTGTGTTTATACACACATGGATGTGTGCTTACACACCACAAATGTGGAATACAGCACATGCTGCACAGCTGAGAAGACAGAGAAGCTGAGAAATGATAAAGAAACTAGACCTTAATTGCTGCTTTGTTCAAACTGAGAGGACCAATGAGAGCTCCAGAGCCAATGTGCTACAGGCTCTGTTTTCTGTGGGACTTGATAGGACCAAAGGCCACATAGGTAACATATTCAGAAGACAGTTGTTGAGTATGGGGCTTGAACTCAAGAGTCAGTAATGGTTGCTGGATTGTGTTCAGTTGAGGGAATCATGTTGTCTGAAAAGAAAGCCAAGTTGTAAGTCTTGAGGAAGTCCATCAGTAGAGCATCAGATGACAATGTTGGAAGATTGAAAATGGTAGGAGGACACAGATACAAGCAGTCATGCTTATAAAGGTGGCTACTAATATGAGAAGATATGGAAGAGAAGGATCCCACCCATTTTAAAGGCTTATGGGAAACCAAACACCAACATAGTTCACTGACTCCAGTGATAATTCAATAGCAGATCCGATACTCTTTATTTAAACATTTGGAAAGGTCTGTATCTTACTTTTTTTTTAAAGATTTATTTTATTTATTTTATGCATATATGTGCTCTATCTGCATGTACACCTGCATTCCAGAAGAGGGCACCAGATCACATTGTGGATGGTTGTGAGCCACCATGTGGTTGCTGGGAATTGAACTCAGGACCTTTGGAAGAGCACTAGGCAGTGCTCTTAACCGCTGAGCCATCTCTCCAGCCCCTTACTTTTTTTTTTTTAACTGCTGTGAAGAGGCACCATGACCAAAGTAACTTATAGAAGAAAGAGTTTATTGGGAGCTTGCAGTTTCAGAGGGATAGAGTCCCTGTGACACACCCTTGTACACGAAGCCTCACCTCATTCTATGGGGGCCATTCTCATTCCTACTACCATTTTTTTTTTTTCATTAAAACATCACTTCATCCTATACCAACTCAATAGACTTCACATTTCCAGAGCTGTGTCATGAACATAGAATAAGTTGTCACACATTCTAACTACTATTTTGATTTTATCTGTGACCATAGACACAGGTTCTATACAGCAGATTTCCTAACAGGTTACAGATCCTTTTGAAGATATGAAAAGAGCTTTGAAAGACAGTACAAAGAGTCAGAAATTCAGCTCTGGCTGTGCGTCCAACATAGACTTTTCATGTGCTCAGTGAAGCAGGGGATCATTTCACAGGGAATGGCTCCAGGCATGTTGTACATCTAGCAAACTGTGCGTCTTCTCCCAATTACCTTTTAAGTTGTAGCCATCAGGCTGCATCAGTCAGGTTGCATGTGTGTGCCTTAGTTTGTCATCTATAAAGTCATAGAACTGGATCCAGTGACATTTACTCAGATCCTAGAGGTTTTTTTTTTTCCACTTCTTTGAACTGCCATAATGTCCTCAAAAGGACCATGATTGCATATTGCTTAAGGAAGCAGGTAGTCTGACTGGAGATCTTCACCTCTCCCTCAGCTCCTCCAAGTCCAATCTCTGAGTCTCATCCCAGCTCTGTAGCAGAATATCTGCTATAGTCCCTTGTGCCCCCGCTTCCAGTGGACCACACAGCTCTTCCAGTCAGAACTTCTTTTCCCCAATGTATGCTTTACTCCAGCCCCCAACTCCAGCAGGCATTTCCTGCTAACCCCCAGACCACTTTAGCCAGGGAAGCAAGTAGGCTAACTGCAGCTCTTTGCCTATCTCTCCTCTCCTCTAAATCTAATCCTCCAGTCTCAACCCACTTCTGTAGCAGAACAACTGCTGTGGACTCCCCTATACTCTCTTACCCTAATCTTCAATGGATTATGTAGACCTCCTCCAACCCTTAAAACACTATGAACTCACAGAGACTGAGGCAGCACGCACAGGGCCTGCGCAGGTCTGCACCAGATGGGGTCCTAGAGCTGAAAGGAGAGGTAGACACATCCCCATCCCTAACCCAGCAGCAATATCCAGTTGATAACCACTTGCAAATGAAAATTTGTTTTCTCCAAGAAGTCTCTCCAGGTAAACTCTCTTAAGGGTAGGCTGCATGCCCAGCAGTATATGGCCAATAGAAAAACAAAACAAAACAAAACTCAGTGACATCTTTTGAGGTTCTTTGTCTCATAATGTCACGTCAGGGATTTTCTTTTTTCTTTTTAAATTTTATCATATATATGCATGTACAATTCTCTTTCTTTTACCTTATAGGTCTTTTGTGTATCTATTATGACTTCTAGTTTACTATTTTTTATGGGATTCCTGACTGTGTGAATGAGTGAATCCCTGTTTCTTGTACCTTCTCTTGGGCTCTTTTCCTTCTGTTTGTTTGTTTTGTCCTATTCCAACCTGTTAACTTTATTTTATTTTATTTTATTATTATAATCCCTTAGAAACCTCATTGTTTTCTAATGAGAGACAGAAAAGAGGGTAGATCTGGATGGGAGGGAAAGTGTGGAAGAATTGGGAGGAGTAGAGGGAGGGGAAACTGTAATCAGGGTATATTATGCGAGAAAAAAAATCATGCCACACAGCTCAAAATTCAACCTGGAGGAGTGAACCGGAAACACCTTGACTTTGTATCCAGGTTTAATACAAAGATGGTTCAGTCCAGGTCCTTGGCAAATGCAATTAGCAACCTAGAAAATAGCTGGCTTGATCTTAGCTTTTCTTTTTCTTTTCCTTTTTCTGACAATAGATTTTTTTAAATTAATAAGCACTGTTGAGTACTTGAAAAAGTTGAAAAGAGGTTTTAGGCTTTTTACCTGCACTAATGAGTGTATTTCTCTTCTTTAACTATCCACAAACATTTGAAAATATGAAATGAGCAGAGCCGAACATAAGGCTATCTAGAATGAGCTCACACCTCTGGCTTCATGATGACCCAGATACATAAATAGAAATCATACAGGTGAACTAGAAATTAGAGCTAGCAAAGCCACTTAAAAGGAGATTTATGTACTTAGAAACCAGCTGTAGTAGTTAGAGTGGAAGAAGCTTAATGTTGGGGGAAATCCCTCTATGCTAAACCTCCACCATGAAACTCCTAAGTTGATCACACTTGTTTTTAAAACTGCTGGTTCAGTTAAACTCACAAAGAGGCCACAGGAGTGTTAGCAGTACTAAAAGGCTTAGTGACATTGGGAGGGTGCCAGCCACCATTGAAGGAAGAGTTGTGGGAGAAATCACTTCCCCAGCTTCCATTCCTCATGGGACTGGCCCTGTGAGAAGAGGATGGCTCAAATCCCATGCTCGCAAGAGAAAGAGCCTTTTAAAAAAGATCACATGAAATAACTGCATGACCAAGAGCAACAACGATCTCAATGTGTGTTGAACATTTCTGTAACCACATGTTTATCTCATTCTCTATTACTGTGTACACATCAAGGATTAAGAGTCATGTGAAGAAGAATAAAGCCTTTTGCCTTTTTGTAGCACCCAACGTCTCAGCCACTTCCTGTGTCTGATTTTCTGAGACAATATGTTATTCATTCTGTCCTAATATCCATTCAACAAAACCACCATTTGTTTGATTCTGAGTCCAAATTTTCAATTTGAAAGTCAGTCACTGTACCTATAGTACAATGTCCCTCTGGGGCCCATAATGAGAGTTTGACAAATACAGCATGTTTCTTAGCAATGCTCCCTTCGTGGGCTGCATCCTTAGGAGCTATCAGATGGGAAAAAACTTGAATAAACTCATCCCAACAATCATTGGGGATGATTCATACAGATGAATCTATTCAATAATCTGTGGCAGAGTAGCATGCATGTCGTGAATATGTCATTAAATACATTGTTGTTCTGGGGTTTCATTATTTCCAAAAGGGAGATTGTGTTTTGCATAGCATTTTGAGAAGATCGTCATATCCAAGTCACAAAAATAAAACTGTATCCAAATATATATAATATACATACATATGGAACTAGAAAGAGGAACTCAAACGGTAGTTGTTCAGTTCCCATAGCCTCTGTGACTGTATATTGGGAGTGTGATAGGGGAGTATGTGGGACGGGAACTTCATGTCTCCTTTCAAGAGAAACTGCTGCCGAGGAGGCATGCTTTCAGAAAAGGATCAACTATTAAAAGAAGTTAATATCATAAAATCCATGTGGATTTTCTGGATTCCAAGCAAGATTCTGATTTTAAAAAAAAAGTGAGACAGAGCTTTCCCTTAACTCTCTCCTGAGATAATGTAAGGAAGACATGTTCACATTACATATATGTGATAATACCAGCAAGTGAGATGTAAGATGTACGTGTATATAGTCCTGCACTGGATGACATTTCAATAACAAAGAATCACTTATGTCATGGTGATCCCACAAGATTATATTGCTGTGACATGTGGAATTCCAAGGTTTACATACACACGCTCTGATAGTCACACAATGGAAAAGTGCCCAGCAATATATTTCTCAGGCTATATCCCAGTTAACCGATGTATGGAATGTATAGGGAAAGTTCACACATTTAATATTGGTGAACACAATGGACTCTAAGGTAATATGGTCTCATTAAAACAAAACAAGACAAAGCAAAACAAAAACAAAAAATAAAAATAAAACAGCAAACATTGTTTCAGAAAACAAAAAAAGTGATGGACCACTTCATGTCTACCACTAGTCCCTGGTGGTAGACCCTATGACCCTCTGAGTCTACCCTTGTCCCCATACACCATTCTCAGCAGAGCAGCAAGGGGGACTGCAACGAACCCTATATCCAACAATCCCACTCCTCTGTTCCAGACATTTCCATGGTGTCTCACCTCCTCGAAATAGAGCCAATGTGCTTATCTGACAGAAGAGGCTGCTTGATCTGCAGCCTTCCCTGATTGTTCTGTATGGCCTCCTGTGGCTCTCCCCTTGCTTTCCCTGATCTGGCCTCCCACAGATCTAATCTTAGCTGCCCTTCAAGCTTCCTGCTTTATTCTCTCCACATTTGCCGTTGTTACTGGAAGACCTTTGAGATCTCTGATTTCTTCAAATTTTTGCTTGATAGGCTCTTCCTTAACAGCCATATTTAAAACTAAAGCCTACCCTCCAGTAGGACTCCTGTTTTATGGTTTTGTTTTTGTTTTAACCACTGGACTTATCTGAAACACTATTCGATTTATTTGCTTTGTCTATGACCAAAAATGAAGCAAAGCTCCGAAAGGGCGGGATTTGATCTTATTTGTTGGCTTATTCCCCTGACCCCACGACAGCTGCCTGTTGATAGTAGATGCTTAGTATGCACTTGTTAATTGCTGGAATACAAGATGACAGGAAGGTTCTTAAGTCATGAAATCTATTTACATTAGCACCATATGGAGGAGGCTAAATATGAGGCCCGACTCCTATATGATCCATGTAGCTGTATTAACATAAACCAAAACAACAAAAAATTTTCAAAAAGTAAACCTGTTCAATTGCTTCCAGTCCAGAAGATTGCTTTGTAGATGTTTGCCTTGGGCCACAAGGGGGACTACATAAGATAGCATGGGAATGGTTCCTTCCCACTAGGGAAAAATAATTTGAAGCTTTAATATCTTTTTACCCTCCACAGTATTTGCAATTAATGGGCAGGAACCTAGAGAATGGACAGTGCTTGTATAAGTAAGATATCTCTGTTCTTAAAAACATAGCGCCAAGACCCAGTACTGTATGTTAAGGACTTCAGTGTCTTATCTGGCCCAATATGCTGGATAAGCTAAAAATAAATTACTCTAGGTTATTTACAATTAACTGGGAAAACAGAAACACAAAACTTCCAACCCTCAACCTTTTAAAAATTTTTTATTAATTTGTTTATTTTACATTTCAATCACCATTCCCCTCCCTCCTCCCAGTCTCACCCTCCCACCCACTTCCCCTATACTCACTCCCACCCAACCCAGTACCAATTCACTTTGGGATATCAAATAGCATCAGAACTAATTGCTTCCCCTTCAACTGAGGCAGCTCTGCTAGGAAAATAGGATCTAGAGGAAGGCAACCTTGTCCAAGTCAGAGATAGTCTCTGTTCCAATTGTTAGGGGATCTACCTGAGTACCAAGCAGCCCATCTATTTCATATGTATAGTGGGTCTATGACTGGTCCATCCATGTGTGTTCTTTAATTTTTGGTTCAGTCTCTATGAGCCTCCTTGTGACCCAGTTAATTGACTATGGAGGTCTCCTTGAACCCTCCAGCTCCCTCAAACCTTCCCCTGACTCTTCCTCAAGACTCCCTGATTTTTGCCTAATGTTTGGCTGTGGGTCTCTGCATCTGCTTCCATTATCTGATGGATAAAACTTCTCATATGGCAGTACAGTTGGGTTCCTGTCTAGATCCCTCTCTCCATCCACTTCTGATGTCCATTTTATTTCCCCGACTTAGAGAGTTCAAGGATCATCCCTTGGGCCCTCCTTGTTACTAAGTTTCTTTGCTGACCCTCAATCTTTAGTGTATTCTTTAGCCTGTCTCTAGGACTTTCTTTATTTCCATCCCTCTACTATAGCTTCATAAGAAGAACTCACAAGCCAGTGAGATCCATCTTGGCATTGATTTATCATGAAACAACCTTGAGAGTTTGACTGTCACCCCTAAAAATTAAAATCTGTAGGTATAGACTCTGACCCATTTATTTTAAAACACTATTCATTACTTCCAGGCAGATACATCTCCAGAAATGGAAATATATTCCACTTTGAGCTATATAGAGTTCAATTCTTTAATAGCCAGATCAAGAAATCAATATCTCAGCCGGGCGGTGGTGGCGCACGCCTTTAATCCCAGCACTTGGGAGGCAGAGGTAGGCGGATCTTTGCGAGTTCGAGGCCAGCCTGGTCTACAAAGCGAGTCCAGGACAGCCAGAGCTGTTAAACAGAGAAACCCTGTCTCGAAAAACCAAAAAAAAAAAAAAAAGAAATCAATATCTCTTGTATATGTGAAGATAAACTAGAGATGTTAAACATTACAAGGAACAGGCGCAAACCTATGGAATAATCAATCTGAAGATTCAGACCTGTTTGACATATAAACAAAAACCATAGTGTCATGAGTACTGTTTTTCATCAAGGATATTTTGGGATGAAAAGAAAAATCTTAAACTAAAGTACTATGGCTTGAGCCCTAAGAAAAAGAAGGAATTGTAGCTGAAGTAATAGAAAGAAAGCCCTGCATATGCAGAACTATCTGAGTTTTAAGGAAACTCTGACCCAAAGTGATAGGTTGAGTGGCATTAAATCTATTCACCCTAAGTCCTGGAGTGGCACCTGATGCATTTCCCAACTAAGGGGTACACAGGCTAGAAACACAGTTTGTTTCTGTTATGCTTCATCCCATGTATTCTCAATCTCTGTCTTACAGGTACAAACTCGAGGCATCAGGGTCCACAACTTGCTCAGGCTCATGGAAGTAATAAATGGTACACACTACAGCCAAATTCACTGTCCAACTGCAGGCAGTTTAGCCAAGCCTGCTTGCTGCAGCTGAGTAAGGAAACCCAAAGGAGGCCAGACCCCTGAGTTCCTCCTCATTCAATGTTGCCCATGCACCCACTCATAGCTAAATAAGAGCCATAAAAGGAAGATCTTTTTTTTTTTTTTTCCTTTTTAGGTCTTCCTGACAGTGAGTTTTGAGGAAGGCAGCACTCTGTACCATTTCCCATAGAGAGTTTTCTTAGGCAGCTTTTAATTGTCAGTACTGAGTGGGGGGCAGAGTGGGGAAACAGCCTCTATAGATTGACTCTATGAGCACTTATCTGGTCCCTTCTCCTTTCCTTGGGCATTTTCCCCTATTGGGAATGCCCCAGTGGATGAGCAGGGTTATGTACCAGAATACTGGTTATATATTACTTGTTTGGAACTGCTTTTCTTTGGGGAACAGTGTTCTATATGGTCGCCATGTTTCTATACCAGCATTCAAAAGTCAATATTTAAGACAATATTAGGGAAAGCTAAAGTGAAACAGATTTTTTTGGCTCAATATGAAGTTTTTAAATAATAGACATTGCCTGGAGTGGTATAGGTTGCTCTGAGAGGTATTAAAAGGTAAACAGCTTTCTGGTATCTCCACAGAGCCTACAGAAGCAAGATGTCTCGGCTGAAATGCACGGATTCTCAAAACCTCTTGTCATACTCCCTGTCATCCGGGAAGCCTTATGACTTCCCTCAATTATCTCCCTCCCTCAATTTTTATACATGAATGTGCAGGAACTGTACCGATGTAAGAACCTCCAAAACCATTTTCTCAGGCCCTGAGCCTCATTGCCTTTGAAATCCTGAAGGAAATGATAGGCCACATCATTCTGTCACACGAAGAGCAATAGAAATACCTGCTCAGTGTAATGAGGTTGCAACTAAAATGAGCTGTGTTCTGCACTTGAAGGAACATTTGCCCTGTTATCTTAAAACCTCTATTTTCTCTAGGCAAATACACTCTTTCCCATTTCTCAGCTATAGTCAGAAATCATGTGTGACTTTAACAAATCAGCCAAGCTGGCTAAAGGTATATTTTCAAAAGCTAGAGGTAACTTGCATACTTTTAACATATATACAAAGATTCTAGTTTTTAAAGCCCAACATGTGCATTGAAACTAATTATAGGGCTTCTGTGAGTAGTTGTCTATTTCATTAGAGATCTAGTCCCTTAAAACAATTATATAGTTTCATAGATGGGTATGATGCAAACTCAGCTGTAGCTTTTACTGATCAGTAACACAGCCACCGAGTTTGCTCCTACAGAATGTATGTTGTTTCTCCCTTCACACACAAGTGAATTCTGTTCCACCAAGAATTTTTTTTCTGACAAAGATAATAATCCCCTCTGAACATGCTGAGGGTTTTCTATACATCTCTGACAGATGGTATTTCACCTTGCATTCTTAAAATTATGAATGTATTGCTTGTATTCTCAGTTACCTTCTCAAGAACACAGGAAGTTTTGGGGAACTATATTCTTCAATATAAATACCAATATATATCTTGTGACGTTCAGTGTCTGCTTTTTTGATATTGAAATACCATTGGCAAGTGGACTTTTATTGCAAGTAGCTTTTACCCAGGAAAATAAATTTCCACTTTGTCTCATTGGTTGTTAATAGGACATGGGATATAATTGGGTTATATGGGCTTAGAGGTAGTGTGAGTTGCTAGAGAGACATGAACAGTCATGTGTGGAATGAGTATTAAAAGTTATTGCTAATAGTTTTATGTTTTGGTTTAAAAAATACAATGACTACTGTGGTTTTAGGCAAATCAGTAGTACAGAAGTAAACAACTGAGTGATCAGGTCCCCAACCTAGAGGCTACTGATGTAAATATCCTCTCCCCAACAAGATGCTTTGAGTAATTTATTTTAGAAAGATCTGCAAATAGCATGACTTTTCTCTTCTGATGGTGTTAGCTGAAGAGAGCGCTTCACTGACCACTCTGTATTAAGAAACATAATAATTGCACACAATAATTGTACTATGTACAATTTATTGACCAAGTGTATGCTTCCATGAACACAAGCAATGTACTGAATCTTACCATACTTTTATATTCAAAACTAAGAATCCTCCAGAGTTGGGTACACATGGTAATTATGGCATAGAACTGTACTGGCTCACTGGTACAGTGGGCCAGCAGCACCCCATCCCCCAAGGTCAATGGCTGTCATTTTCACTGAGCCATTCTCCCAGGGCAGTTCGTATTTCATTGGTGATGCATTAAGTCTAGGAAATAGAAGTCATATAAGTTACCTTGATCAGAGGGAGGGATTCCTGGGGCCCACAAGTACCTATCTGGTGGGGAAATAAAAGTAATTGACAACTTCAGAGACCAACCTGAGGAGCCATCTCCTACTTGCAAGGGTCTATGCTGTGCACATTTATTTATTCATTTATTCATTTATTTGTGTGTGTGTGTGTTTGCATAATGTGTAGGGATGTGTGTCAGAGGATAACTTTATAGAGTTCTATTTTCACCTTTATATGGCTTCTGGGGATTTGAACTCAGGTCTTAAGGCCTCCACAGCAAGCACATTTTGTGGACTCCCTGTTTTTATATTTGTGACAGATCATCTTTCTTTATACATCATCCAAAGCTGTTTATATCACCTCCCAATCCAAACATCCAACTAAGAGCATCAAGTGACCTTGGACAAGTCATTTCAAATGTAGGGGAGAGAGACTCTGAGGGACCCATCTCAAGTCAGGTGACCTCTTTGGTGCCACAGGGTATGATGGGCCTTGCCCCAAGATACCATCACATGTATAAGTGCTAAGAAAAAAGTGGTCCAGAAAATGCTGCAATCAAGGCAACTTAAGAATGTCTGCCACTATGAAATTTTCCTCTTGGAACAGAGGACAGGGACTACGAAGCAGTATAGGTGTTCACCTTGACTTGAATCACTCTGTCTATGTAACACTAGAAAAATTCCAGCATCAGACCAATTATCTGCAGAAGCCTTTGCTCAGAAGAGACTCTAGGGAATGCCCCAATCAGGTAGCTAGGACCAGCCTGTAGGAGTGAGAGCCCTGGTTTGTTAACCAGGGTGAGTGAGGGAAGATGTAGCATGGGCAACTATTAAGAGACCAGACCCTTCTTCACTCAGGCCCTTCCAGAGCATGGCTTGGGCCTTGACTATGTACAAGAGGTTTCATGCTGAATGACCACAAATAAATCAAGACACATTAAAATAACGGGTCTGTTACCAAACTCACCACACTCTATGTAACATTTAAAGAACGACTCCCTTAAATGATCCAATGACATTGGTGGGATTCTCAGGATCTAACTCACTAAGCAACACTCTCACATCTGATTCAATATTACCCATTTCTGACTTTCAAGTTCAGCTCACAATGGCTCCCACTACTGGAGCACATGAGAACAAGGGCTTCGCTAACCGGAGAGGTATGAGTACAGCACAGGGGCTGAAGACAAGGCTCAAGAGTAAAGAGCACCTGATACCTTGCAGAGGATCTGGGTTCTGTCCTTAGCACTCATGTCAGGTGACTCACAACAACCTGTAACTCTAGTTCCAGGGGACCTGGCACCCTTTTCTGGACTCCAATGACACCAGGTACTCAACATGATTCATAGACCGACATGCCAGCAAAATAACCATACTCATATGAACAAACCAACAGATGAACATTTTCAAAAGAGCATAGTATATAGAAAGATGCCACATTATGCACAGTTTGCTACTGTATTCATTTGGGAAGTCAAAGGGCCTAATTACCAAGCAGATAAAGTCATTACTCAAGGGACTTGGTTCCAGCAACCTCATGGGAATGAAGTTCCCTATGTTCAAGTTTCTTTATACAAAAGCTGTGGTTTTCCCTCATAATCCCTCCACCTTGTCATGGATACTTTGAAACATCCACAGATTACTTTTACTGGTTACTATAAAGCAAATTCTGTGTCAACGGGCTGTTACATTGTTATTGTTCATGAAATAATGATGAAGCCAAAAGTCCCCATGTATTCAAGTGAGGTTGTGATTAAGGACCTCACTATACAAGCCTGAAAAGTAAGTACAGAAATGTTAACCTACAACCCCCGACAGCAGGAGAAAGAAAATAGCTCTTGGACTCTCTACAACCACTTTTAATGGTTTAAAATATCCTGTAGCATTTGTAAAGGGCTTTGAGATTCATACAGCATGCTCACTCACAAAATTTCATTTCTCACAATAAGCCTCCATGAAGCCCACATAATTAGCTTGCCTGGCTGTTAAGACAAAGTAGTGAGCCCAGAGAAAATTAAATATTACACCCAAGTCCCACAGTCTCTAAGGGACCAAAAATAAAAAGGCAATACTCTTAGGCCAAGTCCTCTGAACTAAACCATGCTAGGAATATTTATACATTCATTTTGCTTACTTTCTTTAACTCACTGCATTTTGTATATCTGATTTCTACTGATCTGCTACTCACTAAGTGGTTACCTCCCTGGAGCAATGAGTTTATTAACATCATTATTACCTAAATATACATGGATCAAGTTTACAAACCACTGCATTCCATTGGGTCTAACATTCAGTACTACAGGCTATCCAGTAATCAAACTATATAGTATTAAAAGCTGATAATCAAAGGGTTAAAATAAGTTCTATTAAATTACCATAACTATGTCAGTTTGTGGACTGTAGTTTGAACTTGTTACAGTTCCATGAATGTCGATCTGGTCCTCTTAATAGCATGTGATCAGTTAAAGTTAGGGACTGGATCATTTTTATACTTCCAGAAGCACGTAGCATAGTGCCTTCCATTTAATACATACTTACTACAAGCTTGTTTTGTAGTACATACTTATATCTTCTAGTAAGAATGGCAGCAAGACAGTTCTCTGGCATGAAACTTGATATCATAGACCAACAAGAATTTCAGTGAAGATCAGGGCAATGTTATTACAGTTTATATGTTAATGATGTAGGCTCTTCCCCTTTAATCCAAGTAGGAGAATCATTTGCAGCGCTTAACTAAAGGAGTGCAATTAGTGAAACCAACTTTCAGAAATGTATTAGAGCACATCAGAAAGAAGCATTTTTAGAGTGGATACATTTTTTCTGAGTGTCATAACAAGTGTATCTGTAGGCAGAGTGGCGCTCTCTCAACTGTGATGCGGGCCTCCTCCTGCAGGGCTATGTTTTCCGTGCAGCACAGTTGGCATTCAGGTTGAGTTACCTTAAAAGAGTCTTGTGAGAACTGTTCTTCCTAAGTAGAACACTAGGGAATGTGAGCTCCAAGCTCAGTGAGGGACTGGGAGAAAACCGAGAGAAAACAACTTGCTCCCCTGTGGCCACCGAGATCTGGCAACATGAAGACACAAAGATCCCAGAAGTCAATGGAAGGGCAGTAAAGTGACACCAGCTCCCGCTCTTAGGATCTGAGAGTTGAGTCACCCCTCAAGATCTCATCACTTTAATGTGAACTTTGAAATTCAGAATCAGTTCACTCTATGATAATGTATATATAGAAATCATCTACATCATACAGTAGATACCCTTGAACCTAGAAACCAGAGCTCGTAACTTCCAAACTTCTCCTTTTGGTAAACAGTTCATGGCTCCAGTCCATCTTGAAGATCATTTAGAACTTTAGAAGCTTTCCCAAGAAATGATACAAGGGATATACTTTTCCTAAAAATACCCACCTCTCCCCTGTGCTTTCATATGTGTCTCCTGTTTTCCCAGCTGGTCACCCCTCCGCGTCTTTCTATTTGATTACACTGACACCCAGGAAAGCGCAAAACCAAGCACCACCTTATAAGATGTAGGGACACCCCACTCCGGAGGAGTAGGATAGAAGGGAGAGGGGTGGAAAGAGGACACTGTGATGAAGATGTAACTTGAAGTAATAAACATTTTAAAAAAGACAAGAGGTCCTGTGCCATTGCCTCTGCTTTTATTGTGAGGTGCCTTTCCCCAGTGTTTCATTGTTTTTTTACAGGCTTTGTTAGAAAGCACACCAACTGTTACTAATGAAAAACAGAATCTGAAGTCTATTTGGCCAACAGAAGTCAGGAATTTTCCAGGTCAGTAATACATTACTAGGAATTGGCAAGAAGTATACCAACTTAAATATAAGTTAGGCAGACACCAAAACCAACCTAGCAAAACTCAGCCCTATTAGTTCAAATTTCACATGTGAAAAGTGGCTCAACTTTACTATTTCCTATGATTATTGAGTGGTTTAGCAAGATATAACTTGCTGACTGACTCAGCAGGCACCCAGGCTTGATAAGCAGGCAATTTTAATTGGAAGCTGTGATTTTCCTATAGTCATTTTACTGTTACCATATTGACATTATTTCAGCATTTCTGAATATTTCCACTGCTATGGCTACTATCTAGAATTCCTGTGTATGTTATTGATTCTTGAGAAAAGTCTTTATTCAGTTAGGTATCTAGAGAGTTATGAGTCCAGAGGTCTGATTCAGATTTCAGGGAAAATAAACCATCCTGTTTTGCAGCGAGAGAATGAAGGTGCCATTTTCTAGCTCGTTATCCCAGAGAAAGCTTGCTAATGTTTATTTTTAATCAGTGATAGGTTTCTATTCTAAAAGTGAGCCTTAGACAGGAATGGAGTTTGTCAGTGTCTTCACCTGCAAGCTAACCTTAGGATCAAGCATCTACCTGACTGTGTCGATGGGAGGATCAAGTGGATCAATGCGCCTCAAAGACTCAAAATGATATTTTATGAATCAGAAGCTTCTGACTGATGTCAGCCACCATTTTTGTCAACATCAACATCTAGTTGAATTTCACATATGAGAAGAATGGGGTCCAGAGAAGCAAAATACTTGCCCCAAATCACACAGTGAATTAAGGACATTTCTAAAACTAGAACCCAAGCCTTTCACGAATCCAGATAGACTCCATCAAAATGTTGCCTTTAAGTTTCTAGGTGCCGTGTATTATAAAGTCTCTGGGTTACCTAGACAGATTTATCAGGATTGTTTGTAGTTATAATCTTTATAATATTATATAAATATAATCTGAAATTCAAATTTTATTAAGGAAATGGAGAAGACAGAAATCAAAAAAGGGATA
>CAJQZJ010000248.1:2005257-2023428 GCA_907164525.1 Lophiomys imhausi | reverse complement strand
TAAGAAATGACAAACCAGTGACTACCTGGACAGTTCCCATTTTCTCTCCATACATTCCAGCATCAGTCTTCAGCCTTTTGGTCCTGTTTCTCTGACAGACATTTATTGTAGAGCAGGGATTGTGAAGGACTAACCTACCCTGTCTTGGCAGAGCTAGGCTGTCGACTTCCCTGCTACCAAGTTTTGTCCTTTTTGGACAGCAGTCTGTCTGCAGTTGAAGCAAGGAATTTTTACATGCCAAGAGATAGGCTTGCCACTAATTCAACCATCTCACACTGGAGATTCTTCGATGCTTTTCTTCTACTTGGAGTAGAATAGGGGGTGCTGTCAGGAGCTGATATGTCACGATATCAAAAAAAAAATCTTAATTTAAGACCACATCTTTGAATGCCATATTCTGCAGATCTCTTGGGGTTTTTGAAGATGCCCTATCTATCTCTTGTATTTAGATAAGCAAATGTTGCTTGTCTCTTAACAACTTGATTACTGAGTAGCTTAGAGAATATCTGTCATAGACTGTCTTAGTAGCTAACAAGGTGACATGCATGCATGACTAGGAGTTTGTTTTTCTTAACTATCCTAAACAGTTTAAGACGGTTGGTATCAAGAGGCCAGAGCTTCACATTTCATTTTTAAGTATCTCTAGGTACGATACCATTAGGAAGCGTTACCTTAAATTTTGTATCAATATACAAAGATCTATTCAAATGTGGCTAAATATACTCTTAATTTTGTATCAATATACAAAGATCAATGCCTATGCGGCCCAATACAATCTTAATATTGCGTCCATATACAAGGGTCAATACCATTGTGGCCAACTATAATCTTAATTTTGTATCAATATACAAATATCAATACTGACGTAGACCAATACAATCTTATTTTTGCACAATAAACAATGGTCAATACCACTTTAGCCAAATATACTATTAATTTTGTATCAATATACAAGGGTATAAGGGCATATTCAATAATGTGACCTTTCTTCTTGATCCTTCTTGTGCTGTCTATGTCTCGATTTTTCTCAAGTCCGTGCATTCCTACATAGGAGATAAAGAAGGATACAGAAAAGGGAAAGAAGGAATACCCTGGGTCTAACCTCCAAAACCCATTAAACAGGACCATTTAACAACTTGTAATCTCTTCCCCTAAATAACAGAGTTTTCAGTTGTCCTTCAAATAACCGAAAAGGGGGGGGGGGCGGAGAAACACCCTCCTCACCCTCTGGGTATGGGACGTCGCTCTCTTAAAATGACTTCCTGCTGATTTGGGTCGTAGTAAACCTGTTTGGGGCCCAAACCAAAATGGAAAAATGGTTAAAAATGTTAATACAATCCTTTTATGTTCAGTCCTTCTGTTCTCAGCTGTTTAGATGTCCTAAGGAGTTTGTAGGCAGAAGCTGAACTTCCAGGCTTTACTGAGGTTCTGGCTGGGGCATTGTGTAGAGCTGAACGGTCTTAGCGATATTGAGTTGTTGTGGTTGTAGGCTTTTGATGGAGACATCTATTGAGGGAGTCTGTCAGGCTGAATCATCTGGGTCACTTGTCTTCTTTTGGTGTCTGATTCTGATTTCTGCTGAGGTTTCCGTTGTCCAGTTGTCCCTGGGTTCCTTGAATGGATGCTTTGATTCTCCTGGAATGATAAGAACAGAGCCCTGCCCTATTCCTCACTCAGGGACAATCGCCCTCTTTTTTTTTGGGGGGGGGGTAGGTAATATTTCTCCTGAAGCAAATTTGGTTTCTGACAATATATAAAGTGTTATCTTTCAATCTGGTTTAAAGAAGAAATTATTTTGTTATTTTGGAGCTAAACCAGCTTTAGTGTATATATTTTGAGGTCTCGAAGGACAATTTGTTTGTGTTGTGTGGGCCTTTTGTAAGTAGCGTTTAAACGTAGGTCCTTCCAAATCCTATGTGTGTGTCTCTGCATTCTAATTATTGGGATCCGAGACCTGTGGTTCCCATCTGAGGGGATTAAAGATGTGTTCCATCACTCCTGGATCAAAGTTTTTCTTTATTTAGAGTTTGTTTTGTATCAGGCTGACCTTGAGCTCTGAGATCTGCCTGTTTCTGTCTCTAGTGTGTTGGGGTTAAGGGTGTACTCTTCTTGAATGATGGGATTAAGGGTGTGTACCCTCACCACCCTTTTCCATGTAACTCTAGAATTTATAAGTCCACTAACTCTATGGAGCTCCTCCCGTCTCTGCTGAAGTTAAAGGCATGGGTTAACACCACATTTCTCCTGTATTTTACCTTAGCTCTACGTTTTTTCGACACTTGGAGGTTCATAAAACCAGGTTGAATGGCTGTGTCCTTTATTTTATTTACAGTGTTTTAACGTTGTTACCTGCTTTTTTTTTTAATTAGTAAATTTATTTGTTTGTTGCTACAGGTTACATCCTTGACATATTGTCCGCTTTTCCTACTTCCCAGCCCCACCCTCCCATGCTCTACTCCCTGACCCTTCCATCTTGATCCTCTGGGGTGGAGTGTCCCTGCATACCAGTCTCTCACCACAGATCAGGAGTCATATGAGGGCTGAGGGCCTCTTCATACACTGGGGGTCTACGAGGCAGTAATGCCAATGAAAGGTGTCTCCTTGCTACGGGGGGGAAACTAAAAAAAAAAAACCAACAGACACACAAACCCACAAAAACAAAGAACAACAACCAAAAAAGAGAGGAAAAAGAAAGAGAAAAAAAGAGGGAAAGGAAAAAGAAAAAGAAATGAAAAGAAAAAAGAAATTTATGTCCTTGTTCCTTTTGGTGTGTTGGTTGTAGTACAGATATCCTGTACGATATAGCTAAAATCCTACTATAAAAGAATAGATGCCATGTGCATCCTTCTGAGTCTGGGTTAGCTCACTCAGGATGAGCTTCTCTAGATCCATCCATTTGGTTGCAAATTGCATGATTTCATTGTTTCTTATAGCTGAGTAATATTCCATTGTATAGATGTACCACAATTTTTTAATCCATTCTTCAGTTGAGGGACATCTGGGTTGTTTCCAATTTCTAGCTATTACAAATAAGGCTGCTATGTGCATAGATGAGGAGACTTCCCTATGTCTCCGTGAGGTGTCCTTTGGGTGTATACCCAGAAGTGGTATGGCTGGGTCCTGAGGCAAAGTTATTCCAAGGTTTCCAAGATATCTCCAGACAGACCTCCATAGTGGTTGCACAAGTCTGCACTCCCACCAGCAATGGAGTAGGGTTCCCCTTTCCCCACACCCTCGCCAGCATGTGCTGTCATTTGAGCTCTTTATCTTAGCCATTCTGACAGGTGTGAGATGGAATCTCAGGGTCGTCTTGAGTTGCATTTCTCTGATGATTAAGGATGTTGAGCATTTCTTCAGGTGACTCTCGGGCATTAGGGATTCCTCCTTTGTGAATTCTCTATTTAGCTCCGTCTCCCATTTTTTGATTGGAGTATTTGGTTTCTTGTCATTTAGTTTCTTGAGTTCTTTGTAGATTTTAGATAATAGCCCTCTATCAGATGTGGGGTTGGTGAAGATTTTCTCCCAGTCTGTAGGCTGCCATTTTGTTCGAATGACAGTGTCTTTTGCCTTACAGAAGCTTTTCAGTTTCATGAGGTCCCATTTATTGATTGTTGTTCTCAGGGCCTGAGCTGTTGGTATTCTGTTCAGGAAGTTGTCACCTGTGCCAATGAGTTCGAGGGTTTCTCCTACTTTTTCTTCTATTATCTTTAGTGTGGCTGGCCTTATGTTAAGGTCTTTGATCCACTTGGAATTAAGTTTTGTACAAGGTGATAGGTATGGGTCTAATTTCATTCTTTTACAAGTGGACATCCAGTTGGACCAGCACCATTTGTTGAAGATGCTGTCCTTCTTCCATTGTGCGGTTTTGGCTTCTTTGTCAAAGATTAGTTGGCCATAGGTGTGTGGGTCCATGTTTGGGTCTTCAATTCGATTCCATTGATCCACTGGTCTGTTTCTATACCAGTACCATGCTGTTTTTATTATTATTGCTCTGTAGTACAGCTTGAAATCTGGGATGGTGATAACTCCAGATGCTTTTTTATTGTACAGGATTGATTTAGCTTTTCTGGGCTTTTTGTTGTTCCATATGAAGTTGAGTATAGCTTTTTCCAAGTCTATAAAGAATTGTGTTGGTATTTTGACAGGAATTGCATTGAATCTATATATTGCTTTAGGTAGAATAGCCATTTTTATTATGTTGATCCTACCAATCCATGAGCATGGGAGATCTTTCCATCTTCTAAAGGCCTCTTCCATTTCTTTCTTCAGGGGCTTGAAGTTCTTGTTATATAGGTCCTTTACTTGCTTGGTTAGAGTTACCCCCAGGTATTTTATATTGTTTGTGGCTATTGTGAAGGGGGTTGTTTCCCTTAGTTCTTTTTCGGTATGCTTGTTTGTTGTATAAAGAAGGGCTTCTGATTTTTTTGAGTTAATTTTGTATCCAGCCACCTTGCTGAAGTTGTTTATCAGCTGTAAGAGTTCTTTGGTGGAGTTTTTGGGGTCGCTTATGTATACTAACATATCATCTGCGAATAGGGATAATTTGACTTCTTCATGTCAAATGTTTATCCCTTTGATTTCCTTTAGTTGTCTTATTGCTCTAGCAAGAACTTCAAGTACTATATTGAAGAGATATGGTGAAAGTGGACATCCTTGTCTTGTCCCTGAGTTTAGAGGAAATGCTTCAAGCTTCTCTCCATTTAATTTGATGTTGGCCACTGGCTTGCTGTATATTGCCTTTATTATTTCTAGGTATGGTCCTTGTATGCCCGTTCTCTCCAGAACTTTTAGCATGAAGGGGTGTTGGATTTTGTCAAATGCTTTTTCTGCATCTAGCGAGATTATCATGTGGTTTTTTTCTTTCATCTTGTTTATACGGTGAATTACATTGATAGACTTTCGTATATTGAACCATCCCTGCATTCCTGGGATGAAGCCTACTTGACCATGATGTATGATATTTTTGATGTGTTCTTGAATTCGGTTTGCTAGTATTTTATTAAGTATCTTTGCATCTATGTTCATGAGGGAGATTGGTCTGAAGTTCTCTTTCTTTGTTGGGTCTTTGTGTGGTTTAGGAATCAGAATGACAGTGGCCTCATAGAATGAGTTTGGCAGTGTTTTTTCTGTTTCTATGTGGTGGAAGAGTTTGAAGAGTAATGGTGTTAGCTCCTCTTTGAAAGTCCGGTAGAATTCCGTGCTAAAGCCATGCCCTGGGCTTTTTTTGGTTGGGAGATTATTAATGACTGTTTCTATTTCCTTGGGTGTTATTGGGCTGTTTAAGCTGTTAATCTGATTTTGATTTAGTTTTGGTAGGTGGAATTTATCGAGGAAATTGTCCATTTCGCTTAGGTTTTCAAATTTGGTGGAGTATAGATTTTTAAAGTAATGCCCTAATATTTTCTGGATCTCCTCAATGTCTGTTGTTATTTCTCCCTTTTCATTTCTGATTTTGTTGATTGGGGTTCTTTCTCTTTGCCTTTTAGTTAATTTGGCTAGGGGTCTGTCTATTTTGTTGATTTTCTCAAAGAACCAACTCTTGGTTTCATTGATTCTTTGTACAGTTCTTTTTGATTCTAAGTTGTTGATTTCAGCCCTAAGTTTGATGATTTCCTGCCTTCTGCTCCTCTTGAGCGTGTTTGCTTCTTTTTTTTCCAATTCACCCAGCTTAGCTGTTAATTCACTAATATGAGCTGTCACAATTTTCTTTTTGTATGCACTTAGTGCTATGAACTTTCCTCATAGCACAGCTTTTATTGTATCCCATAGGTTTGGGTATGTTGTGTCTTCATTGTCGTTGGATTTTAAGAAGTCTTTGATTTCCTTCTTTATTTCTTCCCTGACCCAGTGGTCATCCAGTAAGGAGCTGTTCAATTTCCATGTGTGTGTAGGCTTTCTGTTGATTCTTTTGCTGTTGAAGACCAGCTTTATTCCGTGGTGGTCTGATAAGATACAAGGGGTTATTTCAATTTTCTTGGATCTGTTGAGGCTGTCTTTGTGTCCAACTATATGGTCGATTTTGGAGAAGGTTCCGTGGGGTGCTGAGAAAAAGGTGTATTCCTTTGTGTTTGGGTGAAACGTTCTGTCGATGTCTGTTAGGTCCATTTGTTTCATGATCTCTGTTAGACTCAATATTTCTCTGTTTGTCTTCTGTCTTGATGATCTGTCCATTGTTGTGAGTGGGGTGTTGAAGTCTCCCACTACTAATGTGTTGTGATCGACGTGCGCTTTAAGTTTTAGACGTGTTTCTTTTACGAAAGTAGGTGCCTTTGTGTTTGGGGCATAGGTGTTCAGTATTGAGATTTCCTCTTGATGAATATTCCCTTTAATGAGTATATAATGCCCTTCTTTGTCTTTTTTCATTAACTTCAGTTGGAAGTCTGTTTTGTTTGATATTAGGATGGCTACTCCAGCTTGCTTTCTGGGTCCATTTGCTTGGAAAATCTTTTCCCAGCCCTTTACTCTGAGGTAGTGACTATCTCTGGTAGTGAGATGTGTTTCTTGTATGCAGCAAAGGGACGGGTCTTGCTTGCGGATCCACTCTGTAAATCTGTGTCTTTTTATTGGGGAGTTGAGACCATTGATGTTGATGGATAATTAGTGACCTGGGGTTGTTGTTTCCCATTAGTTTGGTATAGGTGATGGTCCTGTGTCTCTTTTGGTTTAGTTGCTGAGGGGTTTTCTATTCCCTTTGTTTTCTTGGGTGAAGCTTTCTTCTCTGGGATGGAATTTTCCTTCTAGGATTTTCTGTAGGGCTGGGTTTGTGGGGAGATATTGTTTAAATTTGATTTTGTCATGGAATATCTTGTTTTCTCCATCTATGTTGATAGAGAGTTTTTCTGGGTATAGTAGTCTGGCTGGGCACCTATGATCTCTCAGGACTTGTAGGATATCTGTCCAGGCCCTTCTAGCTTTTAACGTTTCTGAGGAGAAGTCAGGTGTAATTCTGATGGGTCTGCCATTGTATGTGACTTGGCCTTTTTCTCTTACAGCTTTTAATATCCTTTCTTTTTTCTGCACATTTGGTGTTTCAATTATTATGTGGCGAGAGGAGTTTCTTTTCTGATCTAATCTGTTCGGTGTTCTGTAAGCCTCTAGGATTTTTATTGGCATCTCTTTTTTCAGGTTTGGGAAGTTTTCTTCTATGACTTTGTTGAAGATATTTCCTGGACCTTGGAGTCGGGAGTCTTCTGTTTCCTCTATGCCTATGATTCTTAGGTTCCGTCTTTTCATTGAGTCCTTGATTTCTTGGATGTTGTGGGTGAGAGATTTTTTAGCCTTCTCATTTTCTTTGGATGTTGTACTGATTTCTTCCATCGAATCTTCCATGCCTGAGATCCTGTCTTCCATCTCTTGCATCCTATTGTTGATACTCACATCCGTAGTTCCTGTTCTCTTCCCTTGGTTCTCCACTTCCTCTTTTAACTCTGACTGTGTTTTCTTTATTGTTTCTATTTCTATTTTCATGTCTTGTATGGTATTGTTCGTTTTGTACATTTCCTTCTCCAGCTTACTTGTTTTTGTCTGAAAATCTTTCATTGCTTTGTCTTTTTCCTGTTCAAGCTCTGTCACCTTGGCTTGGAGCTCTTTAATGGTATTGTTCATTGTTTTGGCTTGTAAAATTGTGGCTTCTTTGAATACCTTCATAGATTTAAGTTCTTCTTGCAGGGACTCTATCACTTTCCATAATGCAGAATTGTCATCGTTTTCATGTGTTACTGTTGGTGTGAGGTCATCCGAATTGGATGAGCTAGGATAATTCTGCTTTGTTGGAGTCATATTTCCTTGATTTCTATTTTTTCTTGGGCCTTTGGCCGTGTGTGTGTTTAGCTGTCTGTTCTTGTCGTTTTCTGTGTTTGGATCCACAGGGGATGCTTTGGTGAAGGAGTTGAATTGCTTGGCTATCTGTCCTTGCTTACAGGGTGATCTCAGGGTCACTGTGGTTTTAATAGCCTGAATCCTTGCGAGCTGGTGCAGCCTATTCCCAGGTAGTGAGTAATGGTCCAGGATTGTTACACTGCTCCCAGTTCAGACTTCTCTATTTTGCACACTGAGTGATCAGCCTTCAATGGTTCTAATGGTATGGACCTGTTTGCCCAGGCACAGAATTTGTGGGCTTTGTTTGTCGTCATGGAGGCTGACAGGGCCCAGCTCCACACCTAATGTGTCTGGGTTTACCCGAATACAGCTATGGTCCCCTGGCTTCTGGTTACCCACTAGGCTTCTCCGCCACAGGCCTGGCCGCTTCCCTCCCTATCTGCTCCGCCTTGGGTGGGCGGAGCTTCGGCCCCTCCCGCCGCCAGAGCCGGCCTCCCGCCCTAGCTGCTTTGCCGTGGGTGGGCAGAGCTTCGGTCCCTCCCTCCTTCTGAACCGGCCTCCTGCCCTAGCTGCTTTGCCGTGGGTGGGCAGAGCTTCGGCTCCTCCCGCCGTCAGAGCCGGCCTCCCGCCCTAGCTGCTTTGCCGTGGGTGGCCGGAGCTTCGACTCCTCCCGCCGTCAGAGCCGGCCTCCTGCCCTAGCTGCTTTGCCGTGGGTGGGCTGAGCTTCGGCTCCTCCCGCCGTCAGAGCCGGCCTCCCGCCCTAGCTGCTTTGCCGTGGGTGGGCGGAGCTTCGGCCCCTCCCACCCGCGTCCGCTTCCCTCCCCAACTGCTCTGCCCGCCCACCTTCCGCTCCGGCTGGAGCAGCCGCTGATCTCCCGCTGAGCGCCCTTTTTCTACTTCTCGAAAAAACAAACAAACAAACAAAAAAAACACAAGACTTCAACTATTCTGCAAAATTTCCTAAATAGTTATAAGGTCTTCCTGAGGTATGGGAAGCCCAGTTGGCTAGTGGGCGATCGCCATGTGGCCTTTGATTCTGCCTGCTGTGTGTTGGGATCGATCTTACCAGGCGCCTCTCCAAACGGGAGTTCCCGAATCCCGGATTTAGTGGCTTCCGTGTCTGCGAGAGATGAGGGAGAGCCTTGCCCTGGGACTTTTAACAGTCCCTTGGGAGCTGTGCGTGTTCCCGGAGGGGCCAGACCCTCCGGTTTTTGCACAGTGTCCCACAACTCTGTGTTTTCTATGGCTCTTCTCTCCCACATTCAAAATGTGTCTGTGCAGTTCGCCGCCATCTTGGCCCCCTCGTGATAATCTTTATAATAGTATATAAATATAATTTGAAATTCAAATTTATTAAGGAAATGCAGAAGACAGAAATCAAAAAAGGGATATATGAAAGAGCTGAAAAAGAAACTAGAGTATGTTGCTTGAAGATTTAGTTTCATAGTAGTGTGCCTTCTGCTATTCCCAATCACTATCTGGTGGTCATACCAGGTTGAGGTAAATTTAATATCAGAAAATACCATCCGAACAACAGAGCTGGTATTTCTTAAACACAAGGTCAGAAGCATCAGTTATTGTCTGCAAAATGTCCCTCCAAACAGACATCTGTAAATAATTTTAGCCTATAGATTATTCTATTGAGTTAAACCCTCTCTCTGAAACATGGTTTACAGAAGTCAGCAGAGTCTGGAAAGTGTGTAGCTTTCAGGGTGGGAGATGGACTATGTTTAGTTTTCACACCTACTGGAACTAACTGCCCCATCCCAAGAACAATGTTTAGCCACATCAGAGCTAGGGAAGCAAAGACTCATATTGACAGGCTCCTATGAACCCCAGAGTTACCTATTGGTCTTTTACAGCAAAAATATCATCCTTAGGGTGAAAATCTCAGTAAGTGGTAGAGCAGTTGCACAACATACACAAGGCACTGTGTTCCATACCTAGCAACACACACACACACACACACACACACACACACACACACACACACACATCATCATCATCATTCTTTTTGTCCTTCATTTCTATTATCTCTCATTCCTCCCCACCATAAGAAAATGGGTATAAATTCCCAATTTGCCTTAAATATCTTCTCATGCAGCAATTCTGCTTTCCTTAGCAGAATAGAGGAAGTTCTAGTTTATTATAGGCCAAATTTTAATTTCATGTTGTAGTATTAAATATTTTCTCTGTGTCTTAACCAAGTCTGCAAAAACACATACCCTTCATGACTTTTTTTTGTAGTAATAAACTCTTTATAATTATTTGACTATATATCTGCTTATATAGTCTTCTTAAATGAAATAGTAACTATTCTACTATTGCTTTATAGTCTAACTAGGATCATATTGTTCTCCCAGGATTTAAATCTGATATCACAACAATATCCAAACAGCTGCAGATTCCTCCCCAATCCATCATTTTATGCCTCTTCTCTTTGTTGGTCTAGACATTAAACAGTGGAAGGCAGAAATAACCTCCCTTCAGTCTCTACCACAGTACTAAGCACAGTGAGAAGCCAACTACTTTATGAATATCCATTGGAACAAGGGATGGTGCTTATCCTGCCATGATAGCATTATCCACTTTCCCCTTTTCTAAGTTTCCTAATTAATCACAGTTACCATGAATGCTAAGCTTAGTCTTGGGATGTCCTAGACATAACTGTCTTATAAAACAGAACTTGCAAACTTGAGATGTATACATTTTAACCTGGGGAATCACATGAGAGAGTTACAGATAAATTGCAGATCTGCTCTTGCAACACACATCCACACTCAACACACCCCATAAGCAGAACATGAAAAGGATCTAGTGTAAAATGGTCTTTTATTTATATTTTATGTTTGCTGATTTTGTGTTTTTACAGTGTACGTGTGTGTGTGTGTGTGTGTGTGTGTGTGTGTGTGTGAGCATGTGCATAGGAGGGAGGGAGAGAGAGAGAGAGAGAAAGAGATTGAGAGAGTACAAGAAAGGTCATTGAGTTGAGTGGGTGGAGATATTTGGGGAAGGGGAGGAGTTGGAAAACAGTGATTAGAATATACTGTGTGATTTTATTTTTAATTAAAAAGAAAAAGGGAGAACTTTTCCTACCTAAGCAGTCACTATCTCACAATTTGAAATGAAAACTAAGCAAGCAATGGTAGCATGAGGTTGAGCAGTGGAGACAGTTCACAATGTGGAGATGAGATGACAAGAAATTCTTAGTGTAGAGGAAGAGGTCATGGAGAAAGGCATTTCTTCTTTCTTGGATGCCATCTACTATCTCCCTTTTCATCTGACCTTGGCCACTTCCTTGCTGTGATCCTGGCTAATATTGCTGATTCAACCTTCAATCTGTAAAATGAAGAGCGTACTTGCTCTGTGACGGATAACATGGGGAGGGCATTCTGAATTTTAGCAAGATTCAAAACTTGCTGTTTAGAGGAATGTGAAGAAGTCTGTGAAAGAAACATAAAGAAAGGATCAGAAGGTGAGGTAAGAGAGAAAAGCAAAAGGAATGAAGGAGGGAAGGGCAGGACGGCTTCTACTTTTCCTGCCATAGCATTGGAAAACATCATGACCAGAGCCAGGCTTCTGCATGGAGTTGTTCTTTTGGTGGGAGTGGGGGAGCTTTAGGACTAATTTCTCAGTGAACTCTGGTAACAACATCACTTTGAAGGTAAAGATAAGAGAGAATTTGGGTTCAGCGAGTTAACTGGCAAGGGACCTGGCATTACTCATGTCACACAATTTTCTTTGCTCCTCAACTACAAACAAACAACAGAAAGGACAAACTTTCATGTGTGGAAGTCTAAAGCCTTCCTTCCGAACCACAAAGGGAAGAAATACTTGGGGTACTGTACTCAGAACATCAGTCACGCCACAGACATATCTGAGGTCTCCCACTGGGAGGTTAGGCACTAGTCTCCAAGGTGAACAATTTACAAATTCCTTCAGAGTAACACTAAGTACTAGGAAATACAAAGCCCATCTCCCATGAATCCTTCACATATGACCTTAGGCCAAACCTTCCTCACTTGATATGCCCACTGAACACAACCTATAACTCAGGAGCACCTGAATTATGCGCACCCTTATAAAAGCTGGGTGTGGGAGTATGCAAGTATAACCTAGTTCTAGAGGATGGAGACAGGGAGATCCTGTGTGCTCAAAGACCAAACTGTCTAGCCAAAGCAAAAAAGAAGATAGAGAAGGGATTAAGGAAGACACTCCAACACCAGCCTCTACAATGTATCCACATAGGCTAGTACACCCCCCCCCACGTGATTATATACATACAAACAACACACATACACTCACAGGAAAAAAAAAACAGTGAGCTACAATAATTTTCTAAACCATGCCATTAGTCCACAGCAGATATTTTTCATAGACAGCTGAAGTTATTTTTCCATGTACCCTAGGGAGCTCCTGTCCACTAAACCATGAAAACAAAAGGCATGAAGCCCTTTTCCAGCAAGGTCCTTGCTTTAAACACTTGTATTTTAGAGAGAAGCTAAAAATGACAAATATGCTACAGGGGGTTCACTGAATTTTCTCAATAGGCAAGAATTAATATGAAAGCAATTTGTCTTAACTCAAAATTCTCTTGTCAATGTGTATATTCATTGTCTTACAACATGCAAAGTGGCCATAATTTCATCTGTCACTGCTGATTTAGCAGTGGCCCAGTCCAGATAATTAAGGAAGGTTCTACTTAATTGACACTTGGTAGACTAAGATCTGGACCAACTAAAAACAAACTGTTGGGTGAAGGAGACAGTTTGAGATGAAGGAAGAAGACAGGGTCCTCATGTCTAAAGGAACCACACAAAAAATAAGGGTTATCTGGCTATGTTGGCATGAGTCTGTGATCCAAGCATTCAGGAGGCTAAGGCAGAAAGATCATTGTGCTTTTCGGATCAGCCTGGGATACAAGCCAACTCTAGGCCAGCCTGGGCTAGAGCGTGAGATGTTGTCTTGGAAAAAACAAATAACAAAAAAGAAATAAGACTGAATCCATTATTATACACATATAGAATTAATGGCTTCTTAAATCCACACTTAGCTTCACTAGGAACATGTGTACATTTTCTATTTTATGTATTTCAGTTTTTAATGGCTGGTTATGGATCACTAAATCCATCTTAGTATCCCACAGTCTGATAAACCTTCATATAGTTATCACTTGGGATTGCACCATAGGATTACATCCATTACCTCTGGAGAGACCAACAGCATATTGTAACACTGACACATCCTTTGCCACAGAATTAGAAAAAATATCACTGCAGTGTGAAAATGTTTTTTTTTTTTTCCATCACTCAAGTGTCACACATGTCTGCGGGAACCCCAAGTATATTTTAGGAACTTCACTACAAAAAAACTGTTCCTATCAATGGGAGCCTACTGTGTTGCTGGCCACCTGGGTTGCATAGCACTGCTGTCCAGGGAAAATAAAGTCTTTGCAACTAGGAGAAAACTGTTGGCAGCCACCCATGCTGGCAAACTGCTGTGTGCATATGCACACAGAAAGATTTCCTATCAGCAGGGGATTTCTGTCCTGTGAGGAAAGATGGTTGTGTTTCAAGAGGCAGCAGGAAAGAAAAACTGATTTCAGCATCCTCACCAATAATTAACATATGAAGGAAGAGAAGTCCTGTGGACTTGGCCATATCTAGGGAATCTGGTATTGAACTATAGCAACAACTGGAGAATCATTTCTAAGTCATAGACCAAGGACATCAGATTAAACACTACTTAGAATAGACCAGTCTTAAGCAGACACAAACTCCAGAAAGGAGTCTTGAAGGAAGTGAACATTGCCAGGGATCACAAGATTAAGGTGACTTCTGAGAAAGAAATCACAGGAATACACAGGTCACATGAAATTGAAACAACACTTTTGGAATTTTACAGGAAGAAGATTGGCCCATCAGAACACCCAAAGGCCAGTTTTTGTGACATCAAAATGCAGCAGTAAGCTGAAATCCTAGCCAGACACAGGAACTTCCAGTGTGGCAGTGTAAGGAAACACCTTCTTGAAAGTCAGGATGAAACAATGAGTCTGGATTATTAAGGTGCCATTTCTTAAAGGCACAGGATTTGTAGTATCTTGGCTAGCTGCCCTGCATTTTTGTTTTCAACGGGACTATAGCTTTATTGGAGAAGCTATGGGGGAAAAATCCCCAGTCACTGATTCTGAGTCTGTGACTCACATACATTCTCAGAAAGAAAGGGAGAAAGAAGAAAAGGAAGGAAGGAAGGTCATTCAGTCCTAATTAGTGAGCATAAATAAATTTATTGTTGCTGCCATTAAGGAATTCCAAAAGTACTATCTAAGCACAGATAATCAAATCCTTTGCTAGAGATGAGATGGTTGCAACAGACTTTACAGTGTGGCCTGCATAAAACAATGCCTACATTGCATCTCTGAAGTTCCTAATGCAGAGTCCTTGCTGGCACACAGGCCACCTCAACCAAAGGAGCCCACACAGTTGTATATGCAGAGCTGCAGTATAGTCTCACTCTTCAGTTTGCTGTTGTGGAAACTAGAGCAAGGCACCTATTCTGTGCCTGAGTGCCCTCATCTATTAAATGACAATGGCATACTGCCATTACCGTGGTCTGCACAAAGCTGTACTGACAACTAAATAAGCTTCTCACTCCATGGGAATGTCCAAGTACTTTGAGGCAAATAGTAAACTGTGAAGTGTTGGTAAGACTTTGGGGGACAGAGGTGGTGTCACAAAGTGATAGTGTTATTGTTATTACTTTAGATTTTTATGGCGTGAACTTTATTTTCATGGTCCTGAAAACAAAATATAGCTAGTACTCATCAATAGAGATAGGAAATAGTGTCTATTTCTTAAGAAATGTCACCCAGGATCTACATCATCTTCCTCAGAAGATGAAACTATTACAGAAGGTCCTTTTATGACACCACCACCAAAGTCTTATCAACACTTAACAGAAGAGATATTTTATAACACTTTCTTCCTTTGAAGGTCCCCTGGCCTATTCTAGAACCCCTGCTCCGAGGCTGATGTGGGAAATGCAAACTCTATCACTGCGTGTGTTTTCTTTAGAATGTATTTAAAACTAATTTCACAATGGATTGATGAGTCCTTCCCGTGTATAATCCTCAGGATTCCAGTTGAAAATGTAATCTATTTTCTCTTAAGGAAAGTCAAAAGTCACAGAAGTGCCTCTTCCAATCCACAGCTGTGAAAGGACAAGGACAGGAAGGACAGTTTGTAGCAGTAGCACTCAAGGTCACTGCCTGGAAGTTCAGCATGAATTCAAAACTAGACCTTTGGCGACTCCCTGGAGTGTCTCATCCCGATTCCCTGTTGCTTTTGCTCTAGATAAATGTCTACACTTTATGCTTTGCAGAGAGCTCATTTCCTGGTCCCCGCATGACCACAGTTTATCAGTCTCTGCACTTAAGTGGCAGTTGGTTGAGGTTCAAGTTCTAGTTCTTGTAATTCTGAACCTCTGTGCTCATGTTCATGAGAGGCTGGGAAAGAAATCTGAAGAGAAACTACTGCGCTGTAGTAAGCAATGTCAAAGGGAAGTTCCTCCCAAGAAGGAAAAGATGGGGATGTTCAAAGCACAAAATGTACATGTACGGGAATGGCACAGCGAAATCCATTAATCAGCACAAGTAATATGCTAATTGTAATAAAAATGTTCACTAAAATAATGCAATAAGAAAATCAAATTAACAGACTGGCATGTATTGAGGAACAGGGTATAAGTGGTCATAGAATAACATAAAAAAGGACACCAGGGGTTAGAGATGGCCCAGTTAAAAGTACTTGTTTTTCTTGCAGACACCTGGGTTTAGTTCTCTGCACCCACATGACTGCTAACAATCATCTGTACCTCCAGTTCCAGAAGATCCAATGCCCTCTTCTGGCATCTGCAGGTACTGCATGCATATGGTTAACAAGCATATATGCAGGAAAATTACCCATACACACAAAATAAAACTAATCTTTTTAAAGAAATCAATATAATCTACAACTATTAAAATACTCCCATTATGGTCTACTTTATCCAAATAGACAAAACCCTTAGAAATTTAATAGGCAAATAAGAAATCGTAAGTTTCATATCTCAATAAAAACTTCTTGTTGATATAAACAAAGTATCAAGAATTTCAATTCTATAACAATTAAAGAGCAAAGAAAGTGCTGATTTGTGAATGTCTGCACTGAAGAAGACCTTCATGATTTAGTTAGCATGCTAGCCTTGCCTGAATAAGCAGCTGTCAGTCAACACTGTAAATATAATAGTTACCATGAGGTTTTGAAGTAACAGGTACTTTGCTGAGAGAATTAGATATATCATCAAAAATTATATGTAATGCAATCCATGTAAGAGTGTTGGCTTTGTGGTCCTTTCTCATTGTTATTTGTGCTTACAGCTTTTATTAGACTTTTTTAAAGGCCAAATTCAGGCATTGCTTAACTTTCTAAGACCTTGACAAAGTTTAGGCACAATTACTACTACATGGTAGTTGAATAGTAGGACCCTAACAACAAATGTTGTTTTCTCCAACAAAAAGTAGATACACTGTGCTTTGCTCTTCTGTGTAAGACCAAGACTAAAAAGATTGCCACTTCAAGACATATTTAAGAAAAGGTTCCATTAAATAAGTCTGTGACATTCTGCCTCAAGACTACTAAGCAGATAGTATGCTCCCGGTCTCTGGAGGTTGGATGCTAGAAACCTGCAAAAGAGATTTCCACAGTTAAGGAGCAGACTGGGTAGCCTTGGCTATCACTCTATGGCTACTTGTCATCCATAAGTTTGTACTCTTACAGATCTTCTTTCTTCTTCTTTTTCAGTCATTGGTCTTGATCACATTCTTAAGTACCAGAACAACATATACAACATGTATTTTCTAACAGATGAAAGCCTTGAATATTTAAGCCGTATATGGTCCCCTCCCTGCCAGCTGCCATTTTGTCTGTTACACTTGGTAGAGATACTTCCCTGATATTGTAATGGGAGCAAATAATAGATGGTGTCATTAAATCTTGAACTGAAATGAACTTCTTCAACTTTTCCTCAAATAAATTAAATGTCACAAGGCTAACCTCTTCAAATCCTCCTCTCTAGCTGCCAGAAGCTGGTGAAAGTAAACTCTTGAAATAGAATAGCTCAACAGACTTAGTAGCTGCAATTAATTCTATTTCTTCTTGTTGACACAATTCTCTTTCCTCTGGCTCAAACCTCAGCACAGCCATCACTTGGAAATAAAATTTTTGTTTTTGTTTTCTTTTGTTTTTTTTTTTTTGTTGTTGTTGTTAGTCAACTAAACATGGATCATTAGAGCAGTTAAAAAGATAAGGTGAATTTTAGGCGAACTGAACACAAGATGCACTGGCCAAGAATCCTACAGCTAAGTCCAGGGTGGGCGTTTTACTAATTAGTACCATCATTGCTACATATACAAAATGCTGCTTAACAGTCTGGGACACCTTTAGCATGCAATGGTCTTGACACTTCAACAGCATTATCACAATTAGAAGATGAACAGTTTACACTAATTAATGAAGTTCTAAATTTAGAACCTAGAGGATATCCTTCTAGTAGTGTATCTTCTTCATAGTTAACTATGGGGCAGGGCATAAGAGCTATTAAAATAAAAATAATTATGTATTTAATTTATAAAAATAGCACAGAAAGGCTTTGGAAATTTTACACATACTAAAAAAAATGTTTTCGTAGGATAGTGTCACACCAAGAAAATAGGAAGGTTAGAGAAATATACATGACCTTACATTAAGAATACCGGATCAGATAGACAAGAAGCAGTTACTATTTGTATCAATCCACATCCATCAAATTAGGGGAACAACAAGTAATGGTTTTATTCTAAACCTTAAATTCCGGGGAGGGAAAACAAAAATATAGAAATAAAAGAGTAAAACTATGCCTATTGAAATAGTCCCTATGTAAACAGAGGACAAATTCCCAATGGAATGCAGTGATTGAAAACCACAGTCACACCAGTCCCAGCTGCTTTAAGGAGGTCTATGAAGTTTATATCCTAAGATATACTGAAAACATTCCCATTCGGATATCAGAATTAAAATCTGACTCACAGGCAATGTATAAAGATTCAAATGGAGTCAATAAATAAATAGATTAACACACCATGACATAAACACATGAAATTTTACTCAACCAGAAATAAAATGGAAACTGTGTCATTTTGATTTGCTGTTCATCATGTTAAGGGCTCTTAGCCAGACTCTGAAAGACAAGTATCATCATTTCATTCATATGTGTTATCTAGGTTTAACATTGTGTGTGTGTGTGTGTGTGTGTGTGTGTGTGTGTGTGTGTGTGTGT